>VZTG01001357.1:16725-28267 GCA_013397845.1 Melanocharis versteri | reverse complement strand
GGCCGCGTCACGGCCGGCGCTGCCCGCCTCCGGCGGCCACGGACGGCGCGACACACGGCCGGGCGGCGGGCTCCGCCCCCGCGCGGCCATCTTGGGTGAGGCACCGCTACAGGCGCGGCCATGCTGGGTGTGGCACTTCCGCCCTCGCCCCTGGGCGGGGCCGGGGCGCTGGGCGCCGCCATGTTGGGAGTGGCAGGAACAGGCAGAGACCAGAGGGAAGGGCTTGGAACAAAGGAATCTTCCAGTGACGGGGCTGGGGGGGTCAAACCCCGAACAGGGGGGACCTGGTGCGGCTCAGAGGGGAGTCAGACCCCGACAGAGGAACCTGACAGGGTTTAAACCCCAAGTTAATGCGCCCTGTTGGGCTTCAAAGAGGGTGAGACCCCAAAATCCAGAGTAGTGGCAACGCTCAAGAGAATTCTGGCGGGACGCAATCCCCAGCCCGAGGTGGCCAAAGGGAGATTCCAGCCCTGCCCTTGGGCTCGGAAACAACTCAAGGCCCCCCAAGGCACCAAATAAACCACCCACAACCAAAAGCACTTCATTTTTCCTAATAGTTTAATTAGACTTTAATGATTTATTGCTCATCTGCAAGGATTAATATTGCATTCATTAAAAATCATTCATATACAAAATAAACCTCTCGCTCCCGGCCCGACGCTGCCGCCGCCATCGCCCCCGAGCTCCCCCAGCATGGCTTATCCAGACACGGAGCCCTTGCGCCGAGATTCCACCCGGGACGGGTGGGAACGGGGGGGCCTGGGACCCCTGGGCGTGGGGGGCTCACAGGGAAGGGGGGGATGCTCCCGATCCTTCCCACAAATGCCCATCCCAGCTCGCTAAGCCGTCCCCAGTGGGGTCTGGTGGGTGGTGGAGGGGACCCAGGTGATCCCCGGGATCTGCGGGGGAGCGAGGCGGGTGATCCCCAAAATCTATGGAGCAACCCTCCAGGAGGAGACCAGGCAGGGTGGGAAAGAGGAACAGTCAGAGGACATGGAGGAGGGGATGAGAGGAGGATGATCTCAGCACCTCTCTCATCTCCTGGCCCCGCAAGGAGCTTTGCACCCCCAAATTCCCCGGGAAGGACCCATCCAGGTGGATCCCTGCAAAGGGGGAAGGAGCAGCTCCATGATCCGGGAGGTGCCAGCAGCTGCTTCCCTCCCTTGGGTGCAGAAAGGAAGAGGAGATTTGGGGAGGATAAAAAAAGCCAAGAGTGGGTTGGAAGGAGATTCCCACA
Source organism: Melanocharis versteri (assembly GCA_013397845.1). Taxonomy (NCBI): domain Eukaryota; kingdom Metazoa; phylum Chordata; class Aves; order Passeriformes; family Melanocharitidae; genus Melanocharis; species Melanocharis versteri. The sequence goes on along the minus strand of VZTG01001357.1, from coordinate 27,030 downwards.
CCCCAGCACAAGCCAGGAAAGGGAAATGTCAGCAGGGAGGGCATGGAGGAGATGGGAGCAGCTGGGACGCACAGGGAGAGGGTGAGGAAAACAGCGACAGGGAGCAGAGGGGCCAGGCTGGGCTATGGGGAAGGCTCATCTCTGCATCCAGCTCAAAAAAAGACAGTGAAACACCCCCAAAACCCACCCCAGACACCCTCAACAACACCCAGCGCTTCCCAGTGGGAGATGGGAAGGCAGCCACATCCTCAGTGCTTCCTCTTAAAAACGTCTGAAAACAGCCCTGCCCTCTAAAACATCTCTGTAAGGATCAAAAAGGAAAAGAGGAAGAAAAAACCAAATAAACAAACGGAAAAAAGAATGTTTAAAACTCAATTAAGGTGCAGTTTGGCTAAAAAAACAAACAAAACAAACAAACAAAAAACCTAGGAGAGATGAGGATAATGCTGGGAAAGCGACCCCCATCCGGATTCAGATTAGCACCCTGAAACACTGAACTCCCCTGGACCCAGGTGGCCAGCAAAGCCAGGCCAGTGGCCACCAAATCTGCGCCACCTCAGCGCAGGGACCTGGGCCAGGCTCGGGCACGGTCACCCCCTCTGCCAGGTGTCCTGCAGGCCATTCTGCTCTCAGGAAGCACCCAGAGCAGGGATCTAGCAGCTAAAACTGGGCTCTTTAAGGCAATTTAGAAGTTGCAGATAATCCACACAAAGAAATAGAAGATAAGGTAGAAGAGCATCTCCGGATCCGCAGGGAGCCCGGCTGAGACCGACGTGGGCTGGAAAGGTGGGAAAAAGTACAAAATAAAAGCCAAAAGAAACCATCGCTGCAGGAATGAAGTGCCCTTGGCATAGCAGGAGAGGGAAAGCCCCTCCTGGAGCCAGGGCTGGGAATCAGCGGCTTCAGCCACATGAAAGCAAGAAGCAAGTCCCAGGTTGTCTGGGATATGATCATGGAAAAGAGGGAGAAAAGAAAACCTGACCTTAAAATCACAGATAAAATGTAAAAACAGGTTCTGGTGATGGTTAAGGAAAAAAAAAAAGGTAAACCAAAATAAAAATTATTTTTAAAAATAATCTCTCAAATGTTGCCTTGTGTGGTCTGGTCCTTCATGGAAATGGTCCCGTCAGTATCTAGGAGAGAAGGAAGGGACAGTGAGGGACATGGGAGGTGCTGCTGTGCCAGGGCAAGGGGATCCCTGGGCATGGGATTCCAGACTGGTTTGGGCTGGCAGGGACTTTAAAGCTCATCTCATTCCATGGGCAGGGACACCTTCCACCAAACCAGGGTGCTCCAAGCCCCATCCAGCCTGGCCTTGGACACTTCCAGGGATCCAGGGGCAGCCACAGCTGCTCTGGGCAGCCTGTGCCAGGGCCCGCCCACCCCAACAGCCGANTTAAGGAAAAAAAAAAGGTAAACCAAAATAAAAATTATTTTTAAAAATAATCTCTCAAATGTTGCCTTGTGTGGTCTGGTCCTTCATGGAAATGGTCCCGTCAGTATCTAGGAGAGAAGGAAGGGACAGTGAGGGACATGGGAGGTGCTGCTGTGCCAGGGCAAGGGGATCCCTGGGCATGGGATTCCAGACTGGTTTGGGCTGGCAGGGACTTTAAAGCTCATCTCATTCCATGGGCAGGGACACCTTCCACCAAACCAGGGTGCTCCAAGCCCCATCCAGCCTGGCCTTGGACACTTCCAGGGATCCAGGGGCAGCCACAGCTGCTCTGGGCACCCTGTGCCAGGGCCTCCCCACCCTCACAGCCAAGAATCCCTTCGCAATATCCCATCCATCCCTGCCCTCTGGCAGTGGGAAGCCATTCCCCTTGTCCTGTCCCTCCAGACCCTTGTCCAAAGTCTCTCTTCAGCTCTCCTGGAGCCCCTTTAAGCACTGGAAGGGGCTCTAAGCTCTCTTGGGAGCCTTCCAGCTCTCCCAGAGAGGCTCCAGCCCTTAAAGCACCTCCGTGGCCTCCTTTGGACACGCTCCAGCAGCTCCACACCTTTCTGCGGCTGGAGACCCCGGAGCTGGAGGCAGAATTCCAAACAGACGGGGAGCTGGGAACTCCTGCCCCGGCAGTTCTCACCTGTAGTAGTTGGGTTTGAAAGGCCCATTTTTGTTGAGTCCCAGGTATTTGGCCTGATCGTCCGTCAGCTCCGTCAGGTGGGCGTCGAACGACGGCAGGTGCAAACTGGCCACGTACTCGTCTGGGAATGGGAAGAGGGCAAACGGGATCAGGGGGTCCACACTCCCCACCACAACATGGGGAGGTGATGATTGGAAGCTCTGGCTGGGCAGCATCCCAGATTCACCACACCCAAAGCACAGCAGAGCCCAAGCCCCGGCTGCATGTGCCCCTAAAGGCATAAAGAGGGCATGGAAAATCCCAGAGAAGGGAGGCTGCAGGATGTGGGATGCCTCCCACGCTGCAGAATGCTAACAAAAATAAATCAAATAACCCCCACATGTTTAAAGGTCACTGCCTCTGGTGGCTTCCCTGAACTCACTGTCCCTCCGGAAGTGTTTCCCAGCCCAGGTTTGAGTTCTCCTGACACTGCTGGCTCACAGATTCCCTAGGGAAAAGTCAGTTCCTTCACTCACCCATCTTCTTCGGCAGCAGGTAAACGTCCTGCTTGTACCGGCCCTCGGGAGCGTTGTAGAGCTCAATCAGAGCCAGAGCCTGTGGAGAGCACAGGGAAAAGCTGGGAGCAGTCAGGAATGGCCACCAACCTGGGCAGCACAAAGCTCACAAAGGCAGAGAAGGATCTGGGAGCTGGAGGGACAGCGCAACCATCTCCAACATACACCTTGAGGGAAAGGCTCCCACCACAGGTACATCCCTCTCTGGGTCTCCATAATCCCACTGCAGGGATCAGGAGCAGGGATGAGATGCCACCCAGCTTGTTTGCAGCATCTGGGCCCAACATCCCAGGGAAAAACATGAGGATGATTTAGGGTTAGCAGCTTTCCTCCTCAAACTACACAGCTGCTGTGACACATGGAAATGGAGGGACCGCTCCTCAGAAACTGGCAGTATCCAAAAACCAGGGTCCTTCCTTCAGGAGAGATGAAACTGCATCCTCCGAGCGCTGGCTCCCACTGCTGGGAACCAAGTCCAAAACACAGGCCTGTTCTCTGTCCACTTGGACTGACAGGAGTGAGGATAAGGGAGTTCCCCACTGTCAGCCTGGCTGTCCTTCCCCACAAGCACCGGTGCCACCAGTCCCTTCCGTGATCCCAGTCCCACAAGACTCTCCATGTTCCCAGTCCCATCGATCTCCTCTGTGTTCCCAGTCCCACCAGTCCCCCTCAGTGCTCCCAGTGCCTCCATGCTCCCAGCCCAAACAAAGCCTTGCTTTGAGGAAAGCTCAAACCTGTGCTAGGTGGGCTTAAACCCATTTCAGAGGAGCTTAAATCTATGCTAGAGGGGCTTAAATCTGCACTGGGAAAGGTTAAACCCGTGCTAGGGGGGCTCCAACCTGTCCTAGGGGGAATCAAACGTGCTGGGGGGGGGCTTAAACCTGTCTGGGGGAAGCTTAAACCTGTTTTCCAGCCCAGCAGGATCTGTGCCATGAAACCACTCATTTAAAAACTCTCCCAAAATTTGCTGTACCCAAAACACTGGGTCCACGCCAGCAATAACTCCAGCCCAGACAAAATGATATTTCTGGCAGCAGTGCCATCTCAAGGACCAACCCCAGTGTGTTCCCAGCTCCTTCCAAACCATCCCCACCCTGAGGCTCATGCAGGGCCCCACCCATGTACGGACCTGCGTGGTGGCCGTGATGGAGAGAACGAAGGTGGGAACCGTGGAGCAGCTCAGGTTGAGCAGACGGCCCTGGGAGAAAGCAGGAGGAGTCAGCACAGAGCTGGACATGCTCCCAAATCCAAACCAAACTGAGTATCCAGATGGGATCCACCTCCACCCCCTCCCTGCTGCTGGGGACCAGGGAACAGGGGCACAGGGAACCAGAGCACAGTGACCACAGCATTTCAAGTCTGCTCCAGTTTCCACTTTAACCCTTCCTTTCAAGGCAGGGGAATGTTGTGGTCCCTAGAAAAGCCAGTCCCTCCTCCTGCCAGAACTGCTCCTGTGGGAAGAGGAGCCACCCAGCACCTGGGAAACCCTGTACAGATGGGGTTTGGCTCAGTGGGATGAATCCCAGCTCAGAAGAACAGAGCCAGATGGCACCTCTGTAGCTCCATGTGGGATATGACACACCCGCCCTCAAGAAAAGGAAATAAAAAATAAATAAAATCAATCAAAAACCCCTTTTTTGAGCCCTGAAGCTCCTCCCAGCACTCTTCCACCTGGCTAAATCCGTGATTTCCTGATGGAGGCCCAAAGCATCGCGGCCCAGCTCTCAACACACCTCGGCCAGCAGCACCACCCGCTTCCCGTCCGGCCAGATGACATGGTCCACTTGGGAGCGGACCCGCTCCCAGGTCAGCTCCGGTGTCCGGAGGCTGGTCTGGAAGAGGAGGAGGAAGAGGCTGGAGTCACGGCAGGAGCCGGCAGGCGGGCGCGGCCGGAGGTGCCGGCACTCACCACGTCGATCTCCGTGTTGGAGTGGCCCATGTTGCACACGATGCAGCTGTTCTTCATCCGGTCCAGGTGCTCCCTGGTCACCACATTCTTGTTCCCTGCAGGCACAGAGGGCACAGCTGATCCCACAGCAGTGGGAACATGAACCCTCTGGTTCCTCCTTCCCTGAACTCGAGTCAGAGAAGCTCAGCTTGGGACAACATCAGACAAACTTCCACTGGGACAGAGCCCTTCTGGCTGTGACAGCAGAAAACGTGTGGGACAAGTGCTGTCGTGGAATATCCTGAGCTGGAAGGGATCCACAAGGCTCATCAAGCCCAATTCCCAGAACCTGCCTAGGACACTCCCAACAATCCCACCCTGTGCCTGAGAGCATTGTCCAAACACTCCCTGAGCTCTGGCAGGACTGGGACCGTGACCATTCCCTGGGGAGCCTGTTCAGTGCCCAAATCTTTGATCTCTGTTCCCATGAACTAACCAGGCTCTAGGAAATCCCAAAATACCCTGAGAACATGTGGCCAAGATGTCCCTCTGTTCTGGGCAAGGACTGTGGTCAATAGCAAACTGGGGGAAAAGCTCCTGGCAGAGCCCAGCTACTGTGGAAGGTTAGGAGCACATAGCAGTGAAGTGTCCTCCATTCCCAGCTCCCTTGAGACCCCACTGGGGAATGATGCTCCCCACGCTGCTCCAACCTTGTCTATCCCTACCTGTACAGGTGATGACGACATCCACCTGACGGATTACTTCGCTCAGCTTCACCACCCGAAATCCATCCATGCTGGCAAAAAAAGGGGAATAGGGACCATGAGGAGGAGGAGGAGAAGCTTGTTCCTTCTCTGCCCCAGGCCATGAGGGATCTCAGCAGCTCCAAACTGCTCTGGCAGCAGTCCAGGCTCTCCTCTACCCCTCCGGGGATGCCAGTGCCATGAGGGAGGGCTGTGCAAGAGTTGGGATTGTCCAACCCACTCTTGGAAATGTCAGAGGAGCCAGGAATGTGTGGCACAGAGGCTTGAGCAGCCTCCCCAAACCAGCCAGTGAACACCTTCTGCCCGGTACCCCATCCCTGAAAGCTGCCCCAGCCCTTCCCCATCGCACCCCAACAAGGTGCCTGTTCTCCAAAATGAGCCACAGATCCCCCTGGCTCCACTCCAGCCTCTGGCAGGGTTTGGAAAAGCAGATAGAGAGACACTCCCAAGCAGATGGGAACACCTTACCAGGCTTGGAGAGCACAGATGGGGTCGATCTCCGTGACGTACACGATGGCTCCCAGGGCCTTCAGGGCAGCACAGCATCCCTTCCCGACCTGCCGAGGCAAAAGGATCAGAGTGAGGCGGGACACAGACACACCAGTGCTACAGTCCCTGCCCCAAACAGCCCAAGCCCATCCCAGGCTGGAAGATCCTCATCCCAGCCACCTGCCCAATGCCAGGAGCAGCTCAGGATGTACCTGGTGAGTGGCACAACTGCCACAAGCCCAGCTCCCCCTCCAAAGCCTGCCAGACAGCAGGATTAGACAGGATATTGGGAAGGAATTCTCCTCTGTGGGGGTGGTGAGGCCCTGGCACAGGTTGCCCAGAGAGGCTGTGGCTGCCCCATCCCTGGAAGTGTCCAAGGCCAGGAGCTTTCCCAACCCAATGCTCCCACAGCCTACGCAGCCCCAGCACTGCAGGAGCCTTTCTCCAAGCAGGAATTCAAGACAGACTAGAGGAGCACACACCCTTGCCTTTAAGCTAAAGGATTTTAGAGCCATCCTGCACTCCTCAGGGGGCAGATCTTCCATCCCATGCTGCCCACATCAGCATAGAGAGCACAGGGCTCCTGCAACAGCATCTCGGACTCGCTCCCTCTCCTCAGTGGAAAATTTAAGCAAAGTCCAGCTCTCCACACCACCAACCCACACCAGCACCTGGCTGTGCTGCACCGACTCTGCTCAGCTCCATTTTCTGACCAGCAAGGTGCTGGACCAAAAACATCTCCAGAGAGACCCTCACTTATCACCCAGCTCCAACCTCGGGTCTACTGAACACACCCAGGCAGGGCAAACTGGGACTCCCAACCCACATCCACAGGGGAAACCATTCAGGGTGAACACGCTGGGAGAGCTAAGGGTGTTCAGCCTGGAGGAGGGCAGGCTATAGCGAGACCTTAGAGCCCCTTCCAGTGCCTAAAGGGGCTCCAGGAGAGCTGAAGAAGGACTTTGAACAAGGGATGGAGTGACAGGATAAGGGCGAATGGCTTCCCACTGCCAGAGGGCATGGTTAGATGGGATAGTGGGATAGTTGGAAGGAATTCTTCCCTATGAAGGTGGCAAGGCACTGGAATGGAATTCTCAGAAAAGCTGTGGCTCCCCCATCCCTGGAAGCGTTCAGGGTTGGATGGGGCTTGGAGCAGCCTGGTCTAGTGGAAAGCGTCCCTGTCGATGGCAGGGGGTGGAACTGGATGAGCTTTAAGTTCCCTTCCAACCCAAAGAGGGTTGGAAGTCTGGGATTGTATGACTCTCCTGTTGTGAATAAGTCCAGTAAAGCTCAGGACAGGCCCTGGAGACAACAACACCCAGCACAACTCCTGGCTGGAGAACCAGGCACCTGCCCAGAGTCCCAGGTGAGAGCCAGCACAGCCTCTTGGTTGAGCAATGCTGGACTCCACTGGTGCCTAAATAAATTAGGGAGCAAGTTCCTGCTGGGAAGAGCCTTTGCAGCTCCTGCCAGGCCCTGCACAGTGCCGGAAGATAAACACCCACATGGACATGCACAGATGGAGGGAAGGTGGCAGCTCCCAGCTCCAGCTCTTCCAGGGTAGAATCAGTTACAAGTTCATCATACAATTCCCCTCTGCCAGAGTATTATTCCCAGGGAGAAGCAGCCTGCCCCGCACAGTGACAGCCAGGCTGGAAGCTGAACCTGGGCCAGGGACAGCAGATGGGAGTACCCGTGGGTAGTTATAATTCAGGCCAGTGTTCCCAGCAACTGTCGGCTGTGCAGCCCAGTTAATCTGTAGCAACCTGGGAAATGTGATCCTTGATCTCCATCCTCCCAGCAGATTCCAGCAAGATTTCCCTGGTTATTGCTCACCAGGTTGGATCTACTCCTTATAGCAAGGGCGAGTGGCCTTTGCACAGGGAAGTGCAGGATGCTGAGCTTGGGGGAGGCCAGCACAGCTCATGGAACTCACCTCCCCATAACCACAAACCACCACTTGCTTCCCTCCAAACATCACATCCGTGGTCCTCTTCAGGCTGGGGGACAGAGAGAGACCTGTGTTGGGATGAGTCAAGCCCACAACCAGGTCAAAGCGGCAGAGCCTGAACTCTGCTTAAGAGCAGCCAGAGCCAAACCCACCCCTGTGGAAGTGCCAGTGGGGAAAAGAGCTGGACTCACCCATCCAGGATGGATTCCCGGCAGCAATACAGGTTATCAAACTTCTGCTTGGTGACGGAGTCATTCACATTCATGGCTGGGACACAGAGCTTCCCAGCCTTGGAGAGCTGGTACAGCCTGGGAGAGGGCAGAGGCAGGTCAGAGCAGACAGCAGCAACTCCCTGAGATCTCTGGATGTGCCTTCCCAAAGCTCCCACCTGTGCACGCCGGTCACGCTCTCCTCCACAATCCCTCGGATCTTCTTGAACACACTAGGGTATTTCTTATAAACCCAATGGGTCAGGTCCCCACCATCATCCAGGATCTAGAGAACAGGCAAGGAAGAACAGGGAGCAGTCAGGCCTCCCACTGGGAAATGCACTGGCTGAGGACAGGATGGGGAAAATGATTTGGAGAAGCATCTTCAGGCACTGCTGGAGGGCTGCTCAGGCAGAGGCCTGGGGGCCAGGACTCCCGGGTTCCCCTAGCTGCCTGCAACTCGGGGTCTCCTCCAAAACTCTGAGATTCCTTACCCCTGCATGGAGCTGCTGGATCCTAACAGGATTTCCTGCCTCTGCTATTGCTCTGCAGCCCGGAAAGGTGACCACAGGCAGCACTAACTAACTAGGCTGAGCTCAGGACGCCACAACATTCATGCCCTGAAAGCAAACGGGAGAGGAGAGGCTGTGGGAGGTGTCATGGCCCACGGACACATCACTGGTGACCACAGACCATGCACCAAGAGGGGACATCGGCTTTGGCAAGGGAAAAGTCCCCACTATGACCCCAGCTTTGGGAGAGAGAGGGCAGATGGCATCTGCACTGAGACAGGAGCGGCTGGGGCAGCTCCTGCAGGGGAAACAGGTCCCAGTCCCATTTCTTGGCTTGTGGCAGCTCCACCAGGAGCTGTTCCCTTGCCACTGGAATGTGTCAACTCGGGCCATCATCTCTGCAGCTCCTGCCATTCCCATGGCTGCTCCCAGCTCATCTCCAGCTGCCGTTCTCCAAGAGCCCCCCTTTAACGGGGGTCAGAGACCCCTGCGAGGCCAGCAGGCTCCCAGGAACAGCCCCACGGTGGAAGGGGGAGGAACCCCACGAGCACTGGGCAGAGGAAGAGGAAGGGCTGGAGAAGGCTCCTTACCATGTTGGCCTGCCAGCCATCTACGTTAACACAGCGGTCAATGCACCACCAGAAATCATCCTCTGACTCCCCTTTCCAGGCAAACACGGCAACACCTGAAAGAACAGGAGCAACTTGGAGTTTGTGGGGCTTGGCAGAGCTCTCTCCTGCTCGGCCAACTCGAGACACACGGACACAAGAGCCAAGGGGCCATGCAGAGATCACATCACAGCCCACACCAGGGTCAGACCTGCCCATCCCTCCCTAGAAGATATTCCCCAAAAATATTAATTCCCTAAAACAGAAATAGAGAACNATAATGTTAAATATTCTATAAATACAGAATAAAACATACATAAATACAAAATGAAATATATACAAAGAAAACATGAAGTTCCCTGGAAGATTTCCCCTGGGATGAGGCCAGGGAGGCAGGAGGGGCTGCGAGGGCTCTGGCCCGGCGGCACTCACCAGCCTCTGCCAAGGCCGCGGCCACTTCGTTCTGGGTGGAGTAGATGTTGCAGGCGGACCAGCGGCCCTGCGCCCCCAGGGCACACAGCGTCTCGATCAGCACCTGCGGGGCGGGATGGCCGGGGGGCCGGGGNCACTGGGCAGAGGAAGAGGAAGGGCTGGAGAAGGCTCCTTACCATGTTGGCCTGCCAGCCATCTACGTTAACACAGCGGTCAATGCACCACCAGAAATCATCCTCTGACTCCCCTTTCCAGGCAAACACGGCAACACCTGAAAGAACAGGAGCAACTTGGAGTTTGTGGGGCTTGGCAGAGCTCTCTCCTGCTCGGCCAACTCGAGACACACGGACACAAGAGCCAAGGGGCCATGCAGAGATCACATCACAGCCCACACCAGGGTCAGACCTGCCCATCCCTCCCTAGAAGATATTCCCCAAAAATATTAATTCCCTAAAACAGAAATAGAGAACTAAAGAAACAAACAAACAAACAAAAACAAATAAATAAATAAGAAAAAAAAAAGAAAACAATACTACTAACAATAAATAGCACCAAAAAAAATAAAATAGAATTAAAATATGGTTAAATATAAAACTAAAATATATTTTACATTTTTATAATTTTATGTTTATTTCTATTTGTTTATATTTTATATCTATTTTCTTTGTATTTTACATAAAATATATCTATAAGCATTTTGTAAATATGTATACATGTATTCATATGTTCATACTGTATATTTTATGTCAATGTATATAATTTTATACATACCTAGTATAAAATATTTCGATATATAAATTACATTACTATAATTTTA
>VZTG01001357.1:0-16482 GCA_013397845.1 Melanocharis versteri | reverse complement strand
GGGGTCAGGGATAACCCAGGGGTCAGGGGTGCCCCGGGGGTCAGGGATAACACAGGGGTCAGGGAAAACCCAGGGGTCAGGGATAACCCAGAGATCAGGGGTGCCTCAGGGATCAGGGATAACCCAGGTGTCAGGGATAACCGAGGGGTCAGGGGTGCCCTGGGGGTCAGGGATTACACAGGGGTCAGGGGTACCCTGGGGATCAGGGATAACCCAGGGATCAGGGGTGCCCCAGGGGTCAGGGATAACACAGGGATCTGGGGTGCCTTAGGGATCAGGGGTGCCCCAGGGGTCAGGGGTGCCCCAGGGGGTCANAACCCAGGGATCTGGAGTGTCCCAGGGGTCAGGGATAACACAGAGATCTGGGGTGCCCCAGGGGTCAGGGATAACACAGGGGTCAGGGGCAGGCCTCAGGCAGCAGTGATGGGCACAGGAACCAAACGCTGCCCCGGGGAAATGCCACCAGCACAACTTTTCCAAAACGCTTCCAGACTCTACCGACCATGCCTTCTCCCATTCCGAAGAGATAAAGAGCTTTCTTCCTCAGGGAAAAGCTGATGTCCCACCCCAGACCCCCCAGATAAGCAGCCACTCACTGCAGTCTGTGCTGTGATGTGGGTACAGCCCACAATTTTAGCTCCAGCCAAAGGCTTCTCCCCCTGGGCTCGTTTCCTGAGCGAAATCAGAGCAGACATGTCTGCAAAAGGAAGAGAGGTTTTAATGCTGGTTCAGATTGGAGGGTCCTCTCTCTGCCACAGCTCCTCTCCTTTCAGGGTCTCCCAGGACACCTCTAGCCTCAAAATTTGTGCTGTAGCTGTTACACAAGCAAGGATAAAACTCCTCATCCCTGGCCTGGCAGGTCTGTGCAAAACAGGACCAAAACACCAGTGTCATTTGTCACTTGACCAAGGGACAAGGAGAGAGGTAAGGAGGGGTTTGGGACTGGCATTGCCCAGGAAAGGCACCTAAGGACAGTCACCAGCGCTGTGGCAGCAGGTGAAGCACCTGAACCTGAAAACAGAGCTGCCACGTCTCAGAAGAGCTGCTCTAAATGTGCCTGGATTATCTTGCCCTTCTAAAAGGAAAGGAGAGTTACCCAATCACCCCACTGGAAATTGTAACTCAGCTTCCCACCATCCCCAGGTGTAGGGGTTGGGATTTTCAGCTTTCATGTCTCTGAAGGTGCTGCAAAATCCTTGTCCATCCAAAGCCAACAAAACATTAAACCCTGCAAGAGCTCTGCTCCTGCTAGAAAAGGGATGGGACACAGCATCAATGTTTGCTGGCACATCTCCTTCCCTGTTTGGGGGGAAAACAGAATATCCAAGGCTGCAGCAGCAGTGGGAATTGCCACTCCTCAGCTCCTGGTTTCCAGAACCTGTCCCAAGCCCCAGAAGCCCCACACTCCACGTTGTACCTTGCTCAGCAATCTCAATCTCCCGGCGCCCAAACTCCGCCTGTTTGATGTTTTTCACACAGAAATTGCTGCTGCCCTTGGAGTTGGTTTGTTGCTTCTCTCGGGGGGACACCTCATCATCAGAGCTGTCCGTGTACGAGGCAGCTAAACCAAAAGAGGAATGAGTGTTATGCCAGGCCTTAGGAATCCAGAAACCTCCCACCCTTCAGGTTTCTGCTCTGTTTCCCTTCCCAGCTTTCACTCATGGCTCAAACTACCAATCTCCTAAGGAAAGCCAACGCCCTGAAGGAATTTTGCACTTTTTCTCTAAAACACCCCAGAGGTAACAGAATTATCAACCAGCAATCAATGCCTGAGCTTCGGGAATGCCTGGAATCATTCCCTCAGCGTCCAGGTACAAACAGCAGCACAAATCCTGCTACAGGGTGTGAGCAGCACATTCACTGCAGCACCCACGCTGGGTTTGGGAGAGGAACACATGAGGACAAGGACCTGGCACCTACCAGAGCTGTAGCTGTCGGTGGAAGACTGGGAGATGGAGCGGGACAGGGACCGACGGCCCGTCTTGGTCGGGAATTTGGTGAACTCCTGCATGTCATCTGCAAATTGGATTTGCTGGGAGCAAAGAAATGCAAAATCAAGAGGTGATCCTTAGGGCATGACACCTTCCCAGGCTACAGGGACCCACAGATCCCTTCAGTCCACAAAAATTAACGCCACCAAATACAAGGCTACAGATGCCAAAAATTAAACCCCTTCCTCTGCCTGAACAACTGTCACCAGAAGGTTAAAGGAGATTTGACAAAACACCTGAGGATAAAAAGAGCACCCTGAAACATCCCCTTTAGCCCATTCTCAGCTCCCGAAGGCTCCTTCAGGAATCACACTCCTTGTACAACCCACATCCCATGTGGAGGCAGAGCCCCTGCTCCCACAGCCTCTGCCCCAACCAATCCTGGCAGATTTCTGCCCAAAAATGCAGCAGCAAGAAAGCTGGGGTGGTCCCAACAGATCCCTGGTGCTTCCAGGCTCTTTCCCAGGAGCAGAGCATCCCATAGGTTAAAAACACTGCACAACCTTCCAAAACTGACACTAAAAGCACAGGAAAAAACCTCAGCAAGAGAGAACATTTCAACAAAAAGAAGTTGACATTGCATTGGTTTTCAGCCTCCTCTGCAGGACAAGATGTTTCCATTGGAAGAGAACCCCCAAAACAGCCACCTCTCTCAGCCAGAGGCAACTCAAGGCTCCAGCACCTTCCACCAGATCATCAAATTTAACTGTGTTGGGCCAAAAAGAGAGGAAAAATAACCCCAAATTGCTCAGCTCTGCGCTCGCCCTGAGAGAGCAGCCAGCAAAGGGCCTTATTGCTGCTCCTGCCAGAGAAAGGCAAGGGAGATGAAAGGGAATGAGGGAAAGCACCAGCAAACCCAGCCTGCAGCCCCCTCCCTGCTGCCGTGCAGGAGACCCTGACAAAGAACCCCAGCACAGCCCCTTCGCTCAGATCGCGTCGCTGCAGGATTTAATTTTGCCATTTAACAGGGATGAGACGTCACGGCAGGGAGTGGGATTAACAAAGCATCCCCAAGACCCAGGAGACCTCGAGAGGAGTCCTGGAGAAATCAAGATGATGGAAAGAGACAGACCAGAGTGGCCTCAAGGAGGGGTTTTCTGTGCCACAGCCATCTCAAAAGCTCCCTGAAAGCTTTGATGCAGGAAACAGGCTTCGGAAGGGAGAAGAATGAAACCATTTAGTTTAAATGATCCATTCCAGAAAGGAGGAATCTGCACAGGCTGGAGCTGGGGTGGCTGCAGCACCAGTACAGCCTTTTGGGCTGGAAAAAGTAACCACATTTCTACAGAATCCCAGCAGATGGGCCAAAAGCAGCATGGTATTCTGCTCGGGAAGGAACAAGGGGGCATGAAACCCATGGGTCACTCCAAGGGAGGGCAAGCAGGACGATGTGGGACTCCAGCATCCCTTCCAGGAACTGACTGGCACAGATCAGATCCATCACCACACCCAGCCAAGCATCCCAGGCATTCCTGTGGGTGCTGCTGCTGCAACGTTTCTAGCCAGCTCCTCCATCCTGGACACATTACAGCCCAGTATCTGCTTCCCCGACCAGACTTCCCAGCAGACTCCAGTTGGATTCTGATGCAAACTACTTTAGCTTCTATTAGTGGAAGGAATGGGAATGATAAATGGAGATAGGTTTGGTTTTGCAATTGTTTGAGGTCATTTGGTGCAGAGGGAGGATTCGGAGGGCACCACAACCTCCATCGCCATGGGAGAGCAGAGGGGGGATGTGGAGAAGACCACAACCCCCATTCCCGTGGGAAATCAGAGGGAGGACCTGGAGGGCACTGCAACCTCCATCCCCATGGGAAATCAGAGAGATGACCTGGAGGGCACTGAAACCTCCATCCCCATGGGAGAGCAGGAGGAGCATCCGGAGGCCACCACAACCCCCATCCCCACAGGAAAGCTGGTTCTAGGGAGAAGAGGGGCAGAAGCACTTCCAGGCAGGTACCAACACTGGGCTCAGGGTGTGTGGCAGGAGCTGGCAGGTTTCCCAACAAGGAATGATGATGCTGGAATTTGTTCAAGGTCTATTGCTTGGATCAATCTTCCCCACACAGCCTGGGATGGGCTTGTGCTACTTCCGTGCCGGAGTATTGCTCATGGGCACTTCCAAGGAGGAAAACATATCAGCAATTGCAGGACACAAGATTTCCATGCCTTCAGATCAAGGTCTTCCTCTGGCAGCTCATCAAACCAGAAGGTATAAAAAACATTCCCCATAAAACAGCTGCTGGCATTAAAACAGCTTAAAGTGTTAGCTGAGGAATTTTCTCTATCTCAGGGAAAGGTTTCCAGGGAAGAGGTGACCCAGGAGGGAAAAAACATAAGGCACAGTGCTCCAGCCCAGGGTGCAGGTCTGTCCTGCACATCCAGGATGTGTGAGCTCCAGGACAGGGCAATTCCCCTCAGGAAAACGTGCTGCCTGGATGGTCTCATGGAGCAAAGCTCCTTTGGGATGTAGCGGAAAAGAGAGGATGGAACAGAGGGATGCTGCATTGCCCAGTCCCACAACATCCCACACCACAATCCATCTCCCCTTCAGGGCTCCAGCTGTGAGTGCTGAGCCAGCTCTGAGGCACAACCCCACTCTGCAAGAGAAACAGCAGTTTTAGAATCATGGGAATGAGGGGATTGAATCCAAGGGGAGAGAAAAAGCAAATGCTGAACAAACCAAGTGCTGAATTACCCCCAGTAATCCCTGCCATGGCTTTACCAGGGCTCAGCTGAACTCCCCAGCTTAGCAAAATCTGCCCTGGCTAAAATTATCATCAAAAACCACAAACAGCTCCCGAATCCAACGACCCATCCGAACAGCCAACCCCTCTGAGCCCAGGAAATTACCACTGTGTCCGGCAGCGCGAGGAGGGAGCGGAGAGAGGTCGGACAGGCACTGGAGCAGAGGTGCGTGACCAGTGCCCTCCACGTGCCGGGCGCTCGAGCTGCATTAAGGAGACAGAGAAAATCTCCTAATCCCTCTGCCTGTCATGGGAATTGGAATGAACGGCATTCCCGGCCGGGGGCTGCGGGTCAGCTCTCTGTGGCTGAGCGGGACTGGGGCTGTCCAGCTCCCAAGAGCACGATCACGAATCACATCCCAAACTTCATCCTGCTGGAAGCAGCTTTTCCAACCGGGTGGAGCACAAGGGTTTAAGAGCAAGGAAAATATTTTTTCATCCCAAAAATTCATGGTCAAGGAGGGAAAACAAGACAGCACCCATTTCCCTGCACCGGAATGAAGCCAGGGGTTTCCAGCATCACTGCCCTGGAAAAGGAGGAGATGGGGCTGGAGACCTAAGGGGCCAAATGAGCAGCTCCTCATTTGGAACAGCAGGGATTCTGGGATATGTTCTGCAGGAAAACAGCAGGATCCAGCATCTCCTGCCAAGTTCTTCCAGAGCATCGCTGGGCACTGCCTGCTCCTGGTTACACCAGCCAAGCTGGGAGGACATTTTCTCCCTTCGGGAAATCCAGCGCCACTGTGCCCATTCCCAAGCAGATCTGACATTTCCCAACAACAGCCGCTCGTGTTCAGCTCAAACCACCCTTTCCAGGGCTGGAGCTGGAGCTGAGGGGCATTGTCCTTATCCACCCTATTTGGCCACACTGCCCAGAGCATCCCAAACCACCAGGAAGCTGAAACACCGGTTTGATCAAGCCTCTCCCTAGGTTATAAGGATAAATCTAGTGACAACACTGGCGGGGCAGTGCCAAACCCAGCAGCACAAGTGTCCCCAGCATACACAGCCTCAATTGTTCAATTATTACGACACAGGGAGGGCAAACAGATTGCAGGTCTGGATTGGTACCGTCTCACCAAACTGGCAGCTCATGACTGCAGGGTGTGCCATCCTCCATGGCTGATCCCAAGGACTTTCCCAGTGGTCAGCCAGGAGAGCAGCTTTTGGAGCTGACAGAGTAAGAAAATTCTACTCCCTGGCACCAGGGAAAGGGATTTGTAGATGCAGCTGGATTTACCCCAGGCACAGACGAACCCGGCGTGTCCCTCTTGCACAGGACAATCCCACTTTTCATTTTAACACTTCTTCCATTCCCAGAACAGCTCCAGAGAGGATGCTTAAGCTCCTCTGTTGTGCTACATATCCCTGATTGCATACTATGCAGCCTTGGAGGAGAGCAGGAGCAGGTTGTGGAAGGAAAAGAGATTTTGGAAAGCATCCACCAACTCACAGCTGACATGGCTCATCAATGCGCAGGCTCCATGGGGGAAAGGACACGGGCTGGGAAGCAGCTCCAGGCTCGATTCCTAGCAGCCCCAGGTTTGCCTCAGCAACCCTTTTTTTATTATTATTATTTTTTATTAGGGACAACGTGAGCATCAGCACATACACAGCCATGGGAAAAGTGTCCTCCCAGTCACTTCTGTCCTGGATAAGGGGAGGGGGGACAGGAGCAGGCTCCGCACATCACCCAAGATAAGCAGGAAGCAATGAACCATCTAAAACCCTCCAGACTTCTGAGTCTGACACCCGTGGATGTGAGGACACAGCACAGTTGCCCAGGGAGAAGCAGCAAAATGGGAGCAGAGCACGTTCCTACAGCCACACAGCCACCTCTAAAGCAGAACAGCCTCTGCAACCCACTTCTGCCCTCCCAGGAGAAAGCCTGGAAGGATCCAGAGTCCTGGGACCTTTCCTTTGCCTGCAGAAAACCAGCAGCAGGGATCAGGACTATTCAGAGCAGCCAGTTCCCTTTATTTAATAAGTTCTCCCAAACAAAAACTCCCTGGCAGAGGCCGGGAGGGCACTGCCGGATGCCCGTGCTGCCAAGGCAGCCCTGACGTGACCTGTCTTTTAAGTTCATCATTTCTTTGTCATTCCTGGAAATTCAGCCAGACAAGGAATGTTTTACAGCTCAAACAAGCATCCTCCTCCTCCTCCTCACCAGCCCTGCTCCCACATGAGATGGGAGCAGCAGCCCGGAGCAGGGCTGCATTTTGCCCACCTGGAGATGGGCACCTTCAGGTTTCAGTCCCCAAGAATTCCTTATCTGCAGAGGGACCGTTCCCTCCCGAGAGCTGCTGGTTTTTCCCGAGGAGAAGCTGGGTCGGGCATTTCTAAAGGACAAGTTGTTTTAATCCACTGATTTGCAGAAGCGACTCATTGCAGCATCCAGGGAGAGCAGGGGCATCCCAGGGAATGAGGCCCTTCAGCCTCATCAGCAGAGGGGAAAAAAGTCAGATAACCAGTGTTCTCCTCCATTCCAGGTCAAAAAGAAGAGAGGAGCAGCTTTGCTCAAGCCACCTCCTCCAGTAAGGGATGGAACTCTTCTATGCTGTTTTCACAGCCACTCAGATCCCAGAGGGAACCCCAAGCTTCCTGACCAGGAGAAAAGAGCTATTGCCACGTTTGCCTCCCTTGGACGAGGGACTGAGGCCAAGCCAAGCCCGCCAGCTGCACGTTCCCAATGCTCCCAGTGTGTGCCCCTGTGCTGGCCCCATTCCCACTGTGGCCATGCCAGGGCGCTGGGTTTGTTTAGAGGACTTGGCTGCCCTGTCCTCAGGCCCCCTCTGCTCCGCTTCCAGGCTGGAAGAGCCAGCCCCTGTTCCCACAGAACAGTGTCTAGACGTGAGGCTGGAAACAGGGGACACACAGGGGGACACAGCTCCTGCTCCACAAACCCAACAGGACACGGAGTTTTGGGCTGGGAATCAGCAAAGCGGACAGTGATAGTTTTAGGGTTCTTCTCCTGTGAGGCTATCCAGCCTGGAAGGGTATTTCTGGATCACAGCATTCCCTAAGGATGGAAGGAAAGGAAAAACATGGTACTTGGAGAAGAGGGATGGGCAATCAAGACCAGCAAGACTCCCACCCTGACACTCAACATCCTCATCCCCAAACCACTGGGGAGGGGAGGGTTTGGAGGCGGATTTGGCTCTGTGACTCAAACCATCCCATTTTCCCACCTCCAAACTCTCGTCACGCATGCCAGCACAAACTTGGATGGCAAAGGGCTGCACAAATCCACATGAGGCTATGGCTAAGGCCATGGAAGAACCACCAGATTCTCAGTTCAAATCATCCCAGCAGCAAATGAATCCCCAGCCAGAGCCCACGGCAGGGTGAAGGTGGGGGATTTTCCCTAGCAGTGCCCACTGCTTCACCCCACCATTCCACAGGGATGCTGGAAGAGCAGGAGAGCTGCTAAGCAAGCATCTCCTGGTCCTCCACAGCCTGAGCACCCAGGGCTCTGTGACAGCTGAAAGTGGAACAACCCTCAGAAAACAGGACCTGCTTCTGCTCCAGGTGTGGCCTGTGCAAGAGGAGAATTTTCTCCTGGCAGTTCCCCCAGCTTTTAGAAGAAACCCCAAGTCCTCCATTCAGACACCACAGCTGGAAGAGCTTCCCGAGGGTGCTGCTCTGTGAATGGAAGCACAGCCATGTGGAATTTGGTGCTCCTGGATGTGTACCTCTCACTCCCAGAGGGCTCACAGGGCAGGCTGTTCTCCCTAGAGGCACAGACCTGCCTGGCACACTCCCTGCCAACTCCCTGAACAGGAATCCCAGCCAAATCCCTGCCTGGAAACCTTTACACTGCCCCCAGTGAAAAACTAAAGGGCACTGAGGTTCTGGCAAAGCAAACCAACCAAGCCTTGATCTCAACCTCCATCCTCCACTGCCAGGGAAAGGCTGGTTGGGTAAAGCACTGAGGAAAAAAAAAAACAAACCAACCAAGTTTCTGTGAGTCCAAGAGGAGAATTAAGGACTGACACATGAATCCCAAAACTCAACAGAAAAAAAAAAACCACCAGGAAAGAAAGAGACCCATTCCAAAGGTTAATAGGCTGGAAATCACCACAAGATTTCCATCGTGATGGGAATCACTGTAAATGCCAGTTAAAGGAAAAATAAACAGAAGAAGGGATTCAATAAAAGAAATGTGATTTTGAGTGTTAAATAGTAACTGGGGATAAATTCTGCCTCATAGACACCTGGAGGTCAAAGGTGTGCTCCAGCAGGAGCAGAGGGAAAGCTCCCCACCAGCAGATAAGGAGGGATCTAGTCCTTGGACTGCAGGAACCGAGGCAAAGGCTTGGGTCCATCTTTAATGGAGAGGGCTATCTCCTGAAACACAGAGGGATATCTCCTTCCTGGCAAGAACAGCAAAAGTCCAATGTCTGGGATCCATAAGGGCAGTGAACCCCAGTCATGTCTCGCAGGTTAACTCCAAAATCCCCATGAATGGGCAAACAGCAATTGGTCTAAAACCATCCTGGATTTCTCACCTCTGGATCCATCCCCAGTGCCCACACAGCCTATGGCACAGCACGTGTTTGGGCAGTAGGATAATTAGTATTAATTGGAGTTACCACACTGGAAGAATTTCACAGGCAAGACAAGGTCATGTCCTTGCAAGGACAAGGGGAATGGCTTCCCACTGCCAGAGGGCAGGGAGAGATGGGATATTGGGAAGGAATCCTTCCCTGTGAGGCTGGGGAGGCCCTGGCACAGGGTGCCCAGAGCAGCTGTGGCTGCCCCAGCCCTGGGAGGGTCCAAGGCCAGGTTGGATGGGGCTTGGGAGCCATGGCAGAGGGTGGAACTGGGAGAGCTTTAAGGACCCTTCCAACCCAAACCATTCCACTATTCCATGACTGTGGGTTAAATCACTTCAGGCAGCTTATGGGGCAATCTGAGGACTGCCGGCCTCCAACAGGCCAGCTGGCAGAGCTGGGAGCCCATGGAAATGTGTTTGTGTGTCAGAACTGAGAGGGAATCAGCTTTAATTAGCATCAATTTTTAAACTAATTAGAAAATGCCTCTCCAAGCACCGTTGTATGAGACCAAGGGAGCACTTGGAAGCACTGTCAAAGGGCTCGTTCAGCAACACCTCATGGTCTGAAGGGAGGGTTTGCAACAAAAAAAAAAAAAAATTGAGAACCCCAACCTTCTGCTCCGTGATCCTAAAGCAGCCCCTGTGTTTTGGGGGAGGAATCACTCCCCCTGGCACTCTGGGCGCCCCACCTGCCTCCTGTTCTCCCCCCAAACTGCCTTGGAGAATCTTAGCATTCCAAGACTTCCACTGGTCTTTCAAGAAACCGAAACAGCAAATCCCACTCAGGAGAGGCTCCAGCTACTCTCAGCTACTCCCAGCTACCCTTAGCTGATCCTCCATCCCTATGTCACGGCTTTAAGGGAAAACACCCCGCAGGACCAGCATGGAAACAGGAGCAGCCTGTTCTGGAAAACTGGAAATCCATCCCCCCTGCCCTGACCCCCAAAGGCCTCTCACGGAGGTATTTCCACAAGAGCTGCCCATTCCTCATTTACCAATAGATTATTTTCAGCCCTGGAAATTACTTGGATTCTGATGCATCTGGTGAGAGGCAAAGCAGGAGAAACCTCAGGCTTCAGCATGGGCTTTTCCCTGCTCAGGAGTCTAAGGAATCACCACCAGGATGGACAAACATCACCCTCCTGGATACGGACTTGAGTCAGAGCAAAGCCAACCTTTTCCTGCAAACAAGGTTGATTCCATGAAGCCCCTTTCTTTTAAAGGAGGCAGGAGGGATAAAACTGATTTCCTTGTGGAGATGGCAAGCTCACAGAATATTTGGAGAAGGGGTTAGTTAATGTAGGAGACACTGAGCTGCCTGCAAGATGCTGACAGCTCCAAGGTCAACAGGGATCAGCCAGATGTTCTCGCTCCAAAACATGCCCAGGTTGGATGCAAAACTCTCCCCACAGCACAGGAATGTGCAAAATCTGGGGCTCCCTGTCGGGAGGTGAAAGGAGGAAAGGCAGAAAACAGCAGACACAGGCTGAACCTCACCCTCATCTGGAAGGAGGACACTAAAACATGAATTTCAGGAAGGCAAAGCCCCAAGGACCCTCTTTTTCCAGGCTGCCCACTTCTTGTCACTGCAAAAAGCCAGAAGGAGTGATCCCCTCCACCCACACCACATAGATAACCCAGGCTCCAGCAGCCCCCACCCAAATCCTGGCTCCTGAAGGCAGGCAGCTCCTCAGCCAGGCAGGAATGGGTGCTGCCAGCCAGCTCCAGGTCTGTGGGGGCAGCCAAGGGGAAGCTGCACCCAACTCCGAGGGCTGCGGGAGCCTCACCCGAATTACAATGGAGCCTGTTCAAGGAGCTGGAACATCATGTCCTCGGCCACCTCAGTCCTTTGGCTGTCACCAACCTGAAGTAAACAGATTCTGCAGCAGCAATAAGCTCGTTACCAAGGCCACCGTATTGATCCCAAAGTGTAATTAAAATTCACAGTTCAAGCAGCCCAACTCAACAGGGCAATGGGGCAGCTTCCGAAAGGCAGGACCGGCCTCAGCTTCCACATCCCGCTTTCTCAGAGGCACAGAAGCCACGGGGGGAGATCAGCTGCCAAAAAACAGCCCAAATTCTTCCCTGTGAGGGTGGCGAGGACCTGGCACAGAGTGCCCAGAGCAGCTGTGGCTGCCCCATCCCTGAAAGTATCCAAGGCCAGGTTGGACGGTACTTAGAACAACTTCAGATAGTGGAAGGTGTCCCTGCCCACGGTAGGGGTGGAACTGGGTGATCTTTAAGGCTGCTTCCAACCAAGCCATTCCCAAACTATGGCAGCTTCCTCTTTGGATCATCAACCAAGATGTCCCAGAGCACCCATTCCCAAGGGTTAACCATGCCAGGGAAGCCTGCAGGGATGATGTGGGCAGAGGAGGATGGTGCAGAGTGGATTCTGGCACTGCTGATGGTGCCCAAGCCCCTGGAATTATCCAGTTCCCTAGGAAGGGGCTCCACACACCCTGCTGAGGTGGCTCCTCCTTGGTGGGATTCCCCAACCCTTCTCCCAGCCCCTTCATGGATCCAACCCATGGTTTCACCGAGTCTCACTCTGGGAGAAGTTCTGGCACAAAGTCCTTTGCACTGCAGGCCCTCGGGGCCACCAGCAGGTCCCAGGACAGTCACCTGGGACGTCACCACCATGTGCTGTGTGAAGGTGAGCCAGAGGCCCCAGATAAGCAGCTCTGATCAAAGGGCTCAGCAGGAAACACAACGAGCCCTCTGCAAATGCAACCGTCACCTGCAGGAAACTCCCGGTGATAAAAACACAGCCAGGCACAAGCAAATCCCTCAGGCTGAGTGCTGAAGTCCTACACCTTTCCTGCTCCAAAACCTGGGATGAGGCACTCACCAACTCCTCAGAGGAGCAACATAGACCAGATCCTCACCTGCAAAGAATTAACTCTAACTTGACCTTGAAAACCTGATTTCCAGAGCAAAATACCCCAGCCTCAACATGTAGCAGGGAGCACAGGAACTCACTCCAACATTTGCACAGGCTGGAAAGCATGGAGAAAACTGTTCCCAAAGAAAGTATTGTGGTAGGCCGGTCCCCAACAGAAGATAACCCGGCATTTTGGGAAGGTCAAAACAAAACACTGCCTCCTGCCTCCAGCACTCTTCCCACACTCCAGACCTGGCTGCTCACAGGGGGCTCCCAGGATGGGTGGTCTCCCCCTTCACACCACCAAAAGATGACAAGAGATGCTTCTCAAGACTGGGAAGAATAAATATCCAACTCTTCTCCCATCTCCAAAAGACCAACATAAGAGTGGAAACCAAGCCTCCTTCAGGGATGCAGGAGGAAAAGGGGGAAGAAAAAGCCACGGGCTCTGGCACATTTTGAAGATGTTTTGTGCCCATCAGATCCCCAAAATCTCCTTGCTTTTCTTCCCACCCTCTGGTTCAATAATTCAATTAAGTGTCTTCTGGCCCTGCTGCAGTGCTCTCCTCTGGACATCAGGAAGATCCTCCAAAACATCAAAACAATGGGAAGGTCCCAAGAGTAACTTAGAAAAAAGTTAGGATTCTATCATTCAACACAGCACCAGGAGTGACCTGGCTGCCCCAAGCCCCAGTAATTCATCTCCACTCCAAACACCCCTATGCTTTTTTTTCCCCACTTATTAGGGTTTTCCTGCACCCCAGGGAAGGTCAGACTCATCTCAGGACATCCATACAGAGGATGATGAGCTGTTCAATTCATCCCAGTCCAGGCACCTCATTATGAGAAGGAAAAATTGCCGTGACAGAGCGAGGAACAAAAGAAGTGAAGATCTGGGCAAAGGAATGAGGAGACCCAGGTGCGCAGTGCCTGCAGAACAGCAGGACAGGAGCTGGTAGCCATGGCCCCAGACAGGCTCACAAAGGCACAGAGGATTTACGAGCAGCCACTCTAAGGAATTAAATTAAAGGGACAGGAAAAAAACAAACGGCTACAGGAGCTCTGTCAGGACAAACAAGGGCAGTCTCATCCCCCCGACAGCCCCAAGGAGAAGGTAGTTTATTATCACCTGGCCTGGCAGAGCTGCAGGGACCTGGGATAAGTCACGACAGAGCAAAGTGGGGCAGGAACAGGTCTTTGGGAATGGGCTGTGCAGGGCAGCGATGCAGCCGGCTGCAGCAAGGTCAGCAGTCTGCAGGCCACTGCAGACAGCAACAGAGGGAATGATGCTCTGGAGAGGACACCCAGCCCTCCCCAGGGGCCAGCAGCTCCCCATAGGCTCCATCCCCCTCTCCCCAGCTTTTCCCTGCTCCATCTCTGCCGCCCCCACACCAGGCAGCACCCGGCTCGCTGCCACCGCAGAGCTGCAGCGCTGTGCATTAGCATTCCCTGCCACAGGCTGCGCGGGATCCCACCGGAGCCGGCATCCGCAGGGGCACGGCACCACCCGAACGCACCCGCACCGGCCCCACGGGCACACGGCCACCAACCAACTCACCTCCCCAGAACCAAACTGGAGGCTTCAGCCCATCTCAGAGCCCAGGAATGCTGCAGGAGAGAGATCTGTCTGCAGTGTCCATCTGTCTGCCAGCACCCAGGTGTGGAGGAGCCCAACAGACAGTGATGCCACCGGGACAAGGACACAGCGGGGTGAGGTGACAGACAGGGACAGCACGTGCCAAGCCCCCTGCCCTGCCGCAAGCACAGAGCTGCTCGCCGCGTCCTTCCCACTCCAGGGCACCCACGGCTTGGCTCGGCTGGGAGTTTAAGGCTCCGCCGACTGGCTGACGTGGATTGGGAAAGCGACTGCTGCCAAGGGCACCTGCAGTCTCCAGGGAGGCAGGAGAGCAGATGCCCAGACGCAGCAGTGATGGCACACAAGGATCTGGAGGAGCACAACCTGCCCTTGAGCCCTCCCATCATCATCTCCACATCCATGTTCACTAAACCTGGGTAAGCCACAAGCCTCAGCATTCCCAACCTTCCCCAGCAACATCACAGCAGTGGCTGGAGAAGGTGCAAAACTCAGCATCATTCACCTCTGCCTGCAAACCATTCCCGGCCAAAGAACCACCTCGCTCAGACCAAACTGGGGTTATTCTGCTGACAGCCAAATTCCCATGACCTGCAGTGAAAAGGGAGCTCCGGCAGAGCCAGGAAATCCCAGCTCTTGGGGGAAAACCACCCCATTCCTCCTTTCACCTCCCCTGAGTCAGCTCCTACTTCAGCCTGGAGTTGATCGTATTTAATCTCTTAATCTCTTACCTCCTGCTGTTTCACTTTTTCACCTTAAGTAAGTCCCTGACAAGAGGGAACAGCAATGCCCGGGTCTGGCTCCCAGCTCCAGGTGAGCCCAACAAGGAGACACCGACTTCTCTGCAGCACCCACGGGGGCAATGTGCTTCCAGCTGCATCCAAGATGCTCCTGCAGGTCCTGGGCTGGACGCTGGTGGGCTCACACTGGCACTTTCCCCAAGCTCCAGCACAAGTTAAGGCTCCTCTGAAAAGCCATTCACAGAGAGAGGGACGGAGCCTGCACTGAGCTTGGCCACATTCCCACCCTCCCCATCTCCAAACACCTCACGCAAACTGCATCGGCAAAGTTCAAGGAGCCCAAAAACCCAGGAGGGACCTGCTTCAGCAGCACAGCATGATCTTGCCCACCTCCATGCTGGTAAATCATCTCTCTCCATCACCTCCGCTGGTCTCTGACCACAGCAGGAGCTCCAGGGCAGCTGGCACAAAAGTCACTTCGATTTGTGGGTAATCAGAAGGGAGTTTTAATGGTTTAATTGCGATCCTGTTCTGAGGCATCAGAGCTGGGGGCACTCAACAGCTTATCTCAGGAGAGCAATTCTCCCTTCCTCGGTCTTTCATCCTCCTGCCAAGGCCTCTGCCATTCCCCAGCACTATTTGCAGGAACTAGCCAGGCAAGGAAAACAGGAGCCCGGAGCGATTTGTTCCCTGAGCTCAGCTCATCGCGCTCCCCATCTCTGATGTTATCAGCTGATGTTATCAGACTCAAATGTCGTGTGTCGCTCTGGGCACCTTCAGTATCCTCACCCAGCCAGGAAAAGCTGCAGCAGCTACTGAGTCCAACCAAGGCTCCTCACGCTGCACAACCAGCCATATCTGCAGCAGAAAACTCTGGGGATACAACATCTCATCCCCCTGAGACACTGGCAAACTTGCCTCTGAGGATGCTCGATCAATTCCCTTTTACCACAGGTATTTTGGTTCCATGGGATGCTCCAGGATTAGCAGTCTGCTGTCCCCTTGGAGCAGTTGGCTGCAGCCTTGTGCTGTTCACTCTGACAGAGATGATGGTCATGAAAAGGTAAAAACACTCCCTGAGCTGGAGCTGTGCTGAGCCGCTGCTGGAAGAGGCAGATCCCAGCCCCACATTCCTCTGCTCCTTCCTCCAGGCTATGTCCACAGCTCAGATAAACAAGGCCTAGTCTCCAACCCCTGCTCCCTGACAGAGAAGATGCCTCAAATCCAGCTTCCCCAAGGGTCAGACGCTCCCCAATCCCACCCGTGGCCAAAGCAGGCAGGAGAGAATCCCCCAGAGAATGAGGACGTTCCCATTCTCTGTGACTGCTCTGCCTCTGCATTCACTGCTTCCAGGCGGCTGCAGCCCCGAGGGGAACGCAATGTTCAGCTGCACAGAGCTGTGCAGTGCTTGGAACGCAGATCTGCCTCCCTGACAGGACTGAAACTTCAGCACTGAACCCGGAGCACAGGGCCAGTTCCCCGGGTCACTGGGGTCCTGCACCCTGTTACAGTGGCAAGATCAGTGCTCACCCACCCTCGGTGCCATCTGAGCACCCCACAGGGTTGTGGGAGCAGCACTGGGAGATCTCAGGGCTCCTGTGAGGCCTTCAAGGATGGAGGGGTACTGAAGTGACTCGGCAGCCTCTTCCTGAGCCCAAATGTGCTCCCACCCACACCTCCAACAGAACCCCTGTCCCAAATAAATTCCAACACTCTGAAATCTCTCAGCCACCTTTCTGAGTGACCCACAGCTGGATTCCAGGTTGCTGCTTCTAGCTATTCCCATATAACAGGTCCCCCCTGCTTTGTCCCCACCACAAAGCACTGTCACCCCACAGTCCCACACAAGGGCCCCACCCTGCCTGTCCCCTTCCCGGGGTCACCCTGTCCCCCTGCACTCCTACGCCACAGCCGAGGCCCCGGCCCTGGCCCCCAGAGCTGGGCCTGGCCTGGCCCCAGCCCCCCGGAACC
>VZTG01001354.1:546934-629903 GCA_013397845.1 Melanocharis versteri | reverse complement strand
TGGAGGCAGAGGGGATGATGAGGCTGATACTCAAACCTGAACTCAGTGGCCGTCCACTGGAGTAAAGCACAGACCCACAGAACATACTTACACAGCGGAGGAAAGCAACCTCGTCCTGGGCAGTCTCAGCAAAGCCTTCCCTGCTTTTCAGAACCTTCACAGCTACCTGTTTCTTCCTCCTGGGAAATGAACCACAGCTGTCAGCCAATGCATGTCAGTGGCCCTGACCAGCAGCACTTCCCTTTCTCCCAGTCAGCCAGCCCTGGGCTCCCCAGGGAGGGTGCTGCCCTACTGCAGGCAGCCTTGGCCTTGGTCTGCAGCACACCAGGCCCATGGGCATCCTTCCCGCTGGCCTCTGGCAGCACAGCTGCCCCAGGGACCAGCAGGGGACTGGAGAGAAAAAGAGCGTGGATACTGCAGGGTCTAAACGAGAAAAGAAAATACAGAGCAAGGGCTGATCCCACTTCATTTACATTCTTTGATTTCTGGGGACCAGCTCTGCTCATTGCACCCCACTGATCTTGCTGTCAGGTTTGCCTTGTGCTCAGGGATGCCCGGCATGCTCCTAGGCTGTGCTTTGCTATTTCTGCAGGAGGGGCCAGCCCTGCCCAGAACATCAGCCACCCCTTCCCACCTCCCTGAATGGCACTCAGCCCCTCACCTTATATCCTGGCACAGCCAGACAGTGGCAAAGGCGCCACATCCCAGCTTGTGCAGCGCCTGGTATCGTGTGTTGAACACCCCTCCCTCCTGCATGGGCTGGTGGCCTGCTGTGGAAAACCATTGCCAAGAGATATTAGTGACATCTCTAAATGCTCTTAGACTGAACGAGCAGCTGAGGACAGCCTGACAGGTCCCAGTGGCCTCCTTTAGCCTGGGAGGAGCCTGGCACGAGCTCATCTCTGGAGCCTCATGCCCAAGGACTGACCTGTGCACTGGGCTGATGGCATCTCCTGCTGCACCTGCTCCTCCATGGCCCTGCAGCGTGGCAGATCCTGGCACGAGGGGATGGAGGCAGTGGAACACCAAGTCGTGGGACACAGGTGGTGTGATCTTCAGCTCTTTATTCCTGTCAAGAGAGCTGGAGAGCTGCAGGGTGGCCGTACCTCTGCTGTGCCCTCACCCCTCTCTTTCCCATTCCCTTCAGCAGCTCCTGGAGTCAGGCTGTTACAAACACTTTTGGCACTTCAGGGAGACAGTGATTATTTTAAGAGTTCAGAAAAGGAAAGCTGGCAGGCTGGTGCCGGGCCAGGGCCAGGTGGGAGTCTCAAGTTTCCTAGTGTGTATTTCCAGGGGCTTAGCGGGGTCTGTGAGATCCCCTACAACAGCCAGGGAAAGCACCCCCCCCAATCCCCATCCCGGCTGAGGAGGGAATTTGGCTGGCAGGAGAAGGCTCCTGCTCCAGAGGGGTGTGAAACAGAACTTGCATTCTAAACACTACAATGCTGTTCCTCTGCCCACAGCCCAGCCCTGGGGCCAGAGCACGGGTTTATCACTGACTGTCCTGTGACATCCCAGCAAGGCCACAGGACATCCTGGCAAGGGGCTGCTCCTGGGGTTTGTTGCTATGACAGCCCAAGGTATAAACACCAAGACAGCACAGACTGATCCAACTGCTGTCCCCCAGAGCTGCAGCAGCAATGTAGGACTGGCTTCAGTACTGGTCACCTGAAATAGCAGCCCAGAGCCCTTGTTGCTAATGAAATACAGATTTAAGCCACTGTAGCTGGAGCACCCCCAACCCAGCCTTTCATAATTTGGAAATGTTACTTGCTGTACAGCTGAAGCTTCAGGCTAACACACACACTGTCAGAGCTTGAGACAGGTAATGCCTATAGGCCATTAGCACAGGTAGAAATATTGACCTTTAAATCTTCCAAATCAGGCCGCTAGAGCTAAGAACTCATCTGAACCTGAGGATTTTCGTAAGTAGTTAGAGACGGCTGGCGGCAGGGAGTTGTTCTGGAATAGTGACATCTTTCAGGTGCTGAGACAGAGGTCTGACTTCCTCAAAACATTAAAGTTTCTTTCCCCATGCTGATGCTCATCTTCCCAACACAGCAGCCAGAGGCACAACCTGCCTTTGGGCACCCAGCGAGCTCCCAGCACAGTTCTAGTTAAGGATCAGACTGGACTCAAGACTTTCATCCTGTCAGGGAAAACTCAAAGTGCCAGAGCTGACATTACTCTGTTCACCCAAACCTGCACGGAAGTCTGAAAGGAGGTCAAAATGCCTCCCACTCCTCACATTTCTACACCTCTAACCCTTGCATTTAGGCTGCTCAGAATCAGTCTCTTTTAGGTATAAACCTCCCGGATGCTGCACATCTGCATGGCCACTCTTTACAGCAAATACTCGCTGACATCTTACCTATGAAACAGAGCTGAAATCAAAATTTTCCTTATTTGTGCTCAGACTAAGCTTATCGGTACCCTCACACACTCCTGCACTACCAGCATCTGCCTGAGCCTTCTTCACTCATATCATGAGGACAGCAGCGGCTGAGCTGAGAGCAAGAAAGATTTAATTATGTGGCTTACCATTCACCTGCCAAAGGAAACCTCATGAGTATGTGGAGATCAGAGTTCAACAGCTTCTTCCCTCGGTGGAGTGCTCTGGTGATAGGAGACTTCAGTGAGAAAATAGGACCCAGAGGCAGACCCAAAGTGTAAGACTTGTCCTAGCCATAGGGCTGATGGAACCTTTGGGCAATTCACTGGGCCCTGGTGGCCTTGTTGCTGCAGAGGCAAGACAAGTCCATCCTTAGGCATGTGAGATTTACCTCTATCCACCCTCTCTGGATGGAGGCACTGGCAAAAGATGAAGAGTGTTGCTATGCAACTTAGTACAGGAAAGTGAAATACACTTTTCTAAGCTTTGTGATAAAGGACAATTGGTGCTTTTAATCCTTTATTTCTTGGCACTTTCACATTAAATACAACTTATTTTGCTTTTGTCATTCCAACTATTTTGTGCAGAACCCACTGAATTGCTGCAGGCCTGGACTAGCTTAGAGAACTTCAGCCCAAGAACTGCTGCCTGGTTTGTGAGAGCCATGGACAAGGAGCAATGCTTCATGTCTGGCCTGGACTCCTCCACCCAGCCTGCATGGAACAGCGTACAGAGCTGCTCAAAACCAGTCATGCCTTATGACACCTGGACTTTTGGAATGGCAGAACTCACCAGAGCAATTGCAGCTTCTGCACCGCCACAGACCTGCAAGCTCTTGCTGAGCACAGCATCCCTGCAAGTCACAGCACGCAGCACACAAGCAGCCCCGGCGGGGCTCTGAGCCCCAGGGCCCAGCACAGACTCACCATGCAGCAGCTCACAGGCAGGACACGCCACTCCCTGTGTCATCTGGCTCGTTCTGGAGCTCCCCGAAGTGAGATACCAGCTGGTCCTGCTCTTAGTCTGCACTGCCACAGGAGGGGTGTCCTTGAGCCCATCAAACTTCTGCATCGTTGGATGGACGTGGTGAGGAGTGGGGCAGGGTATCAGATCACAGCACCACTTCTGGGAACAACCTCGGCTTTGGGAGAGCAGGAGACCTCAGACAGCTGCGATGGATTCACTTTACTGCTGGCATCTCCCTGCCTCCCTGGCAGCAGGCCTGTCAGCCTGCAGTAGATTCACAGTCTCCACAGCAACTATTTATAGCGGGAAATTCACAGCTCTACTGAGATGGAAACAGAGAAGTCCTCCCCCTCTGCTCTGCCTTCCCCAGACCCAGAAACCATGGGGCTGCCTGACTCTCCTCCCTGCTCCCAGCAGTGTGTCAGCAGGACGGGCTCCTGCAGCACCATCTTCTGCCTGGCACAGCCATCACTGTTCCCAGACCAACCCGTGTGCCACATTGCTGGGCCTGAGGAACCTCAGCCTCTCCAGCAGTGCCTGCACACAGTTGAACGCCATCACAGCACGGTGCTGGTGGCCACAGAGCCCACACTTCCCCTGTTCCTTTCTCTTAGAGAGCAAGCAAAGCAGCGTCTTCCCTGCAGCCCTGGGGGGACCCGAGCATCCCAGCACCATGCAACACTGGGGAGGAACAGGCCACACACAGTAAGAATCACATTTTTTTCCCCCCACTGCCACATGCTGCAGCCTCACACCGGAGCTGGGCATGGCCTGGCCTCCCCCTCGCTGGGGCCCTGGGCTCGCACAGCTCGGGTTTCCTGGCTGAGGCTGCAGAGACCCGGCCCCAGCCCTGCAGCGAAGGGTTAACCCTGCCTGCAGTAGCTCTGCTGCAGCTCCAGGCTGCCAAACCCAGGCCGGGGCCTCCCAGAGCGGTTCTCCCCCTGCCTGTGCCCCTCTGCTCTCACCTGCCTTCCCTGCACTAAAAATACCGAGGGAGGGGGCAGAGGCTGCGCCAGGCCGGGTGCTGAGCCCTTCGGGGCTGCATGCAGGGGACAAGTGGTTTGTGACCCCTTAAAGGGCAACAAGAACACACAGAGTACAGAGAGGAGGGACTAAAAGAGGGGGGGAAGCGGACTCTGTATGAAACTCTGCTAGTAAAGGAAGGGTAGGGAAGAAAAGGGGATAGATGGGCCAGGAGCCAGCTTTCTGCCTGGGAAGAACTGTGAAATTCATTTAAGAATTAAGTTGTTCTGGTAAATTAGGAACCACTGGCTTCTGCCTCACGCTGGTGGACAGCAGTGACCAACAGTGACAACAAGTGTACATTCAGCAACCCTCACCCACAGTGAGCAACCACAACCAGAGCTGCCATGCACCATGTGCCCCCAGTGCCAGCCCAACACGAGTGTCCGTGGAGGGAGGCTGCCTCCTCCCGTGGTAAGGGATGGTATTTGAGCTCTGGGAACTGCAAAGGGATGCAGGTGGAAAGTGGGATCAAGGTTGTCTTGAAGAAGCACAGCCTAGGGAGGAGGGAAAAGCCTCTCTCCTTGCACAGCTTCTGGGTCCTGGTGCTTAGGAGTACACAGTTTCCACTTAGAAAGAAAAAGAGGCAAATAGATTAAGGGTAATTGCATCATCATCATCATGCAATACGAGCATGACACAGAAGTTGTATATTAAAATTTATTGAATTATTGTGTAAGAATTCTCTTTATTAAAATCATTTGGACTCTAAACTGATTATTTACAGACAAAACCTCTTATATCACCAATAGATTCCTACATCTCAGAACAGTATCTACAAACAGTTATTACACTATGTAACAAAATTCAGATTTTTTTTTTCAAGCTTTTTATATTAATTATTAATTCCAATCTGAGAAAGACAGTACCTTGGGTGCTCTGAGCAGAACCTAAGGTGTGGCAGGGCATAAATGCAGGTCAGGCCATACCATAACAGACAGACAGACACCAAGTTACAAGGCTGGGAGAGAGCAGAGTCACCAGGACAGAGGACCAGGAAAAAGACTACAAGAGCAAATGCCCTGGGTGTTCTGGAAACCAAAATAATCATCTCCACAAGAAAGGCACACACACAGACACACACAAAAAAAATGCAGCATCTAGCTGCAACCAGGGCACACCCTGAAAAAGAAACGACATTCCACCAAGGCAGCAGCATCCAAGAACCCTCTATTTTCATTTAAAAAAATCATCCATCATTTCTACCAAAAAAAAAGCTTTCAGGTACAGCCTAAATTTGCCACCAGACAGACGAAAGCAAGGGCTCTCACATCTACATCAGGTGGGTGCCAGCTGTGCTTCATTGTGCCAACACCAGAGACATTCAGATACACTAACAGAGATTTATCTTAATACTGATCAGTTCTCAGCCTTTCACCCAGACCACGGCAGAAGCAAGTCCCTCCCTCTGACTGCAGCACTAAACAAAGCTGGATGCCTGCCACTCAGGAACATCACCGTCCTGGGAGTCCCGCTGGAGCAGTGACATCCCTGTGTCCCGCAGGAGGGGACCGGCTGCGGTGGCAGGGCTCTCTCTGCTGGTGCCCACAGAACTTGCTACCTGTAAGTAAACAGGTACATCCAGACAGGATTCTCTGTCCTTGACAAGGAATGTCTGGTTCGTTGTGGAATCAGGCAGAGACTGGAAAAAACTTGGAAGGATCATGAGGAATAAATAAATAAATTTTCCCTGCAATAGGGAATTTCATAATAAAACCTGTTTTGTGCAAATTTAAATGCAACAGAACCCTGTCACAGAAACAGATTTTGCCACAGGAGAGGGGCACGGACGGAGAGAAGAGGGGTCATGCCTAAACACCCAAGTCAATCCCAGGGAGCGCCTTCAGTGTCTGTCCACAGGGAGGAGGATGCTGGTATCTAGAACACCGAGGACAGACGGATGGGAAGAGATGGGCACTACCAGCTTTCCACCCTCACTGCACCTGCACTGGGCAGTGTGTCCTGTCCAGCCATGCAAGGACAAGCTGAAGATGTTAAATAAGTCAATCACTTATGTCTAGCTCTATTTTTAAGTCTTGATTATTGCTCTAATAAAAGCAGACTTTCACAGATACACTTGGAGAAAGCAGATAATTTCCAACATCCAGAAAACACTACTGAGAAGCAAGGAGGATGTGGATAGCAGTGGGAGGTGGAATGAGAATTAAGGCTCAAGCCACCCTGTTCTGGGAAAGTGCAGAGATAATTCTGCAAAAATAGGGGCAGACACTGACAGTCTGCAGAGCCAGAAATCCAGCAGAGATTCTGTGGCTTCTGGCAGACACTCAGCAAGTTGGAGAGGTCACAAACTAGGCCTTGTTTCCTAGGGCAGAAAGTCCATCCATCAACACACAAGGGGACAATGCTACTCCACCACTGTACCTGCACCTGCCTCAAACTGAGGAATCTCCTCCTGCAGTCCCTGTAAATGGGACTTTACTAACATGCACTGTATCGGCTTTTTCCCATCCAGCAGTCCTTTCCTCCACCCAGCTCTTTTGGGGGACCAATTTAATCAGACTTAGTCAAGACAGAGGTTTCAGAGATGCTAAGTTCCCGTAAGTTTTGTGGAAATGAGTGGTCAGGCAGGAGTGAGACCCTCACTGGTCCCCACCTGGGGAAAGAGGCAAACTCTGCAGCCCCATTTTTGCCTGGCAGCAGCCAGCTGGCCACCCTCCTGCTCCGTACAGCAGGATAGGAGCAGAAGGTGGCACAGGGATGTTGCTCATACTCTGGGCACACCATGTACCTGGGAATACTGCTACATTGCCGAGAGGGTCACAGAAGAGCCAGCTTTGTAGGAAGAAGCCAGCATTAGCCTGTTGGTTCATTGCTCCAAGAACAATTTTGCAACTACACAGCACTCGCAGCACAAAGCCACAGGGCTGATGGAGCAGGCCTGGAATTACTGCTACATGCAATGTAAAGAGAGGTAGGGACATGATCCTGCTCTGTTCTAGCTCTGCTACCTCCCAGCCCACACAATCACCACCTCAGACCTGTCTACCTGCCCCAGGCACACAGGGCATCAGTGTGGAATTAGCAGCAGGGGAGGGAAGAAAATGAGTAGAGCCCCCTTATAAATTGGCTCCTAGAAGAGCAGAGGACTGCTCACAAAGTGGAGGAACTAAGGAGGGAGCAGTGAGGAGCTGCCCAGTGACAGCTGCCAACTAACTGTGCTTGTGCCTGCTCCAGGCTTCTCCTCCATGCACAAATCATTCCTTTTTGCAAGACACCCGACCTTCCTTGGGAACATCATGGTTGTGCTTGACAGCTCCTTTGAGTTCACAGCTCACCAAATAAGCCTTCTATGTGCTACAACAGCAGAGTTTGAGCAGTGGAACTGAGAGTTAGGTGTAAGGCAAGTCTAAGAGAAGAGCACACAGAGAGCCTGGGACTGAGCCACGGGGAAAGGCGAGCTGCTGGTACAACAACGGAGACACCTACGAGTTATCCCTGCAGACAAAGCAGTGGAGAAAACTGCTCCAGTGCTGACAGACGTTTGTCAGTAGAAGTGCACAGAGATACTTCTCCAAGAAAAGCTTTGTCTCAAAGCCACAAAGTTAAACATTCTCCTTTAGCATTTAAATACATTAACTTTCTGAGGGTATTTACAAGTCCAGTTCAGAGCAGCAGAACAGCCGGACACTGGAGGAAGGGGGAGTGGCACAAGGCATTTGTTGTGCTTTTCCAAAGAGGAGGGCAACCTCTGACCACAAGGAACCAGGAAGACAGATCCGAGCTGGGTCAGTGGAGACCGAAGCGTGCCAGGCAGCGACTCTCATACACTGAATATGTCCTGAGGGAAAAGGTGAGAGGGTGCTGTTCACTTACAGTGGGCCCCCATGGCAAGCACCTGTGCTGGTGAGCACACTCCAGCCAAACAGGTGCCATGCACGAGCTGTCAGAGACCAGAGCACTGGGGAGCAAGAGACCTTCACCATCAGACACTCTCCTTTCTACATCCAACATCTGGGACCAGCAGGGACATTGCTGCAAAGAGTTTCTCAGGAGTGCTTGCTAGCTGGGGACAGAGGTTACCACAGTGGTCAACCCAGGAAAAGCTTCCTGCTCCCCAAGGAAGTGAGTGGTTGCAGCAGGGAATGTCCCAGCACTGGAGAGGGCATCTGTGCAAGGCTGAGGACTCCACAGACACAGTGCTCGGTGTTGTCACCTGGCTCTTCAATAACACGGTTTGGAAACTTGGCACATTCATGTAACATGGGTAGGAAGGACCTGTGTGGCCCCTCAGCAGTCTGCCAGGGAAAAACCAAAGTTTGTCCTTTTTTTTTTTTTGTTTCATTTTGCTTTTAAAAAGAAAAAAAACCTGTAAAAAAATATTCTCTGAGATGCAAGGACGCTTGTACTTTGTACTGCCTTGGCCATCCCCTTGCTCATGTCCCTCGCAGGTTCCTTGGAGAGTCTGGTTCCAATGGCAGCAGGACACCCTGTTTATCAACTAGAACGAGCACTGTCCCCATGCAGCCAGGGGAGAGCAGTCTGTCTGTGCCTGTCACAAATCTGTGACTTTATTCTCCACAGCTGCTGCAATCTGCTGCAGTCTATATCCGAGCTGCATCTTCTGTGCCGTTGGGTCTTCTTCCAAGGCAGTAATGATCTGCAACAAGACAGAGCTCACTGGCAGCCTTTCTCCAGCACACAACACCCAACCAGCTCAACTCCATGCACCATGTAGAACCTCAAGCTGGAATTCAGCATGCTCTAGTTTAGAGTGGGTATGCAGCAATTAATCTCAAATTAGCCACAAAAGAAGTATCCTAGATTCATTGTAGTAACTTACAGACTTCACAGGGCAAAAAGAATGCTAAACTTCTCACCCGAAAATTAAGTCTTTAGTAAATTAATCTGAACTAACTGCCTTTCTTTTTTAAGTAGAGTATTCGGATATTGGAGTAAAAATGAAGAAGCATACATGAAATCCCAACAGCCTCCAAGATGGAGATAAGTTCTTTTCTTTTTGCTGATCTCCTCCCTTGCTCTTTGATAAGACTAAAGCAAACTCATGACATGAGTTACGCATGCCAATGAAACAATACACAGTGCTGGAATAGTCTGTCTGCTCTTAATTGTTAATTTTCGTAGTTTTTTTGTTTGGGTGGTAGAAGGAGAAAGGCATATTCATACCTGCTGGAAACACACACTCACCTGGTCATAGTACTTATTGATGTATTTGTACAATTCATGTAGAGCCACCAGGGAATTGAGGTCACCTGAGTAATTCTGTTTATAAGAGAGGAAATTAGACAAAACCATGAGACACCTAACAATTGTCCTGTCAAATTCTGTGTCATCACAACTCTTTAGGAAAGCAAGAGGAAAAAGAAATCACCAATAGTTCCTAGCAAAGGAAAAATCACATGTATTTCTTGCCCTGAATTGTTGACTACCCCCCCTTCTCTCCAGTGCTGCCTGGGCAGACCCTCACCCTCCCTGTGGTGCAGGGCAGCCACTGGGCCAGTCAGTGTGTCTGAGCAGAACTGCACCCTCAGCTGGAATATCTCATCTTTGCATTAATAACTCTCTCTTGGACACACAGGTGAGGGAGGGGCCAGGTGACTTCTGAAATACTTTTATTTACCCGTGATAGCTCAGCCAGGGCAGAGTTCATCTCCTGGTCACTGGCAGAGATGGTCTGACGAATGTCCGCGTAGTATCTAGACAGGGGCACACGGGCAATTAGTGCATGGTCCCTCCTCCTCACTGCTGAAACTACAACTCTTCACATCCATCCATCCCTTACCTTTCCACCATCTGCTTGTAGCGAGGAATGTCCCGGGCATAAAGCAGCTTATTGATTGGAGAGTCCTTGAACATCCAAAACCAGAATTGGTTATGAAAAGCTCCTTTATTGTACTGTGGACTAATCTCAGCAGGTAACACCATCACTGCTATTTTCTGCCATTTGTCCAGGATCAGGAATTTTTTGTCCTCTGCATGGAGAGGCACTTCAAATAGCAGGCTCTCTTCTAGTAATGCAGTCTGAGGTACCCTGAGATGTGTTGATGAAGGGACCCTGGGATCCCTAGTCCAGTCTTCCCCTTGGAGCTGGGTAATCACCAGTATGAGATCACACTGGCTATGGCTTTGTACAGCTGATGCCTGATGTGCTCCAGAGATCCACCCATCCCATCTCTGGTGACCTGTGCAGGACTGTTCCACCCTCAGCACAGGGTGAGTAGTGATGGTGGAAAGTCTTTCTAATGGCCAACCCGAATGTCCCAAGTTGCATCCCGTGACTCCCACTGTCTGCCACAGCCAACTAGAGTTTAGCTCTGTCCCCCAAAGAGCTGCAAGCTGTAAATAAAGAGCCCTCCTCAACAACTTCTTGCTAAACAAAATCTGATCCTCCCTCCTCTCTTCCCAGAAGCCTCCATTACTCTCCAATTGCACGTGGTAGCCAGGAGGAGCCTGGCGTGCTATCCCCATGGTGCTATGCAAACTTTATTGCCTTCCTAAGGCAGAACTGCTGAGCTCTCTGTGCCAACCATGCTCCCTTCTCCCCCTGTACTCACCCGCCCTAACTTATGGTCAGCTATTGTACAGGAGTCCATGAAGGTCTGTGCAATGACCAGCAGCACAGCATCCACGTTATCCGACGTCTGCACATCAAAAACAAACTGGGGGTTCTTGATGATGTTGATCCAGAACCTCAGAGGGAGGCTGTAGGGAGGACAGAAGTGCAACAGGGCATCAGCAAAGGTAGCAGCTACAGTGCCAAAAGATATTCTACATGTTACTGCATCTCTCTGCTTTGCCCTCCCAGCAAAACCAGCTCTTCACCATATGGTCTGCTGCCCTGCACTTGCATTTTGCTCCTCCTCAGTAGGCAGAGGTGGCTGTCACTTTGCAAGCTCTAAGCAAGTCAGCAGTGCCTCCTCCAGGGCGCTCAGGAACACCCTACCTGTTTGTCTTCCAGATATGGATGGTCTCAGGGTCTGCGATCCCATAGTGTATGGCCTGCTCATCCAACAGGTCAAAGAAGTATTTGACTGCCAGAGGGACAGGGCGGTTGGTACTGAGGATCACCTGGAACAAGTCGTCCACAAACTTCTGCAGAGTGCCCTGTGGAAAATCAAGTAGGACAGGCTCAGCACAGCCAGAGGAGAGTAGAGAGCCCAGCTCTCACAGATGAGAGGTCACTCTTCTGCTCAGTGACAGCCCCTTACCCATCCAAGGGTACTCCACCCCCACTGAAGGGAGCAGCAGCAAAGGAGAAAGGAGGCCCGTATGGTTTGTGGAACAGAGGCCAGGGAGAAGCTCGTGAACAAAGCAAAATGTAGAGGAGACTCAAATGTTCTCAAAGCCACTGCAGGTAAAGGGTATTGCTTCATCTTCACACACACCCCAGCAATCTGCCAGGGGATATGAAGGAAGGCAAGATCCCAAGCACAACACAATCTGTGCCTCTTCTCACCTTCATTGAGAGCAGACGTGTCAGATAGATCTCTGGGATTGCCTTAGCCCGCTCCCGGTCTCTTAAGCTCCCACGCCGATGCTTGGGAAGCTCTGGCTCTTCTGTTGGTTTTACCAGGTGCCAAAGTTTGATCCCACCTTCGTCTGCATCCTCCAGCATTGGTGTTTCTAAACCAAGCAATTGTTTACAGATGAGTGTTGGCTCTCTCACAGTAGACCTTGGCCAGGCGAGCCCCAAGAAAGCAAGATTTCCCAGCATAACAAAAACACAAATGGGAAGGAATCTCTGGAGGCCTCTATCCAGCCTTCTGCAGAGTACAACCATTGCCAACAATCAAACAGGTTGCCTTTGTTCACCCAAAACCTTCAAGGTCCTGGAAACTTCCCCAGATAGAGATCCCCCACCATCCCAGTGGTCTGTTTCAGGGTTGAACCACCCTTTTGCTGAAGGAGTTTTGCTCCATATCCAATTTGAATCTCTTAAGCTGCAGCCTGTGGCTATTATCCCTCATGCCACAGGAGTATCCATGAAATTGTTCACACTGCCAGGCAGTAAGGAAACTGCTTGGCATTCCATCACCCCGCTCAGGCCATGCTCAGCACCTGAAGGTATTAAGATTTCTGCAAGTTGCAGACTGCAGTCAGCCCTAGAGAGTCAGACAACTGTGCCTGTTCTGCATTTGCACACCCAGCCCAGCTTTCCTCTGCTCTCACACTTCTGCTTTTCTTTGACCTCACCTGATCAAGCTTCCACATTCCCTGACAATCCTATGAGGGTCCAAAGCATCTGTCAGCCTTCTATACCAGCATAAAGCTGCAGCTGTGGCAAGAGACTTGTCCCACTAACTGGCAAATGCTCTAAAGTAATTTTATGAGACAAGACATCAAACTCACTTTCTCCTGGGATGTAATCCTGATTTTCCCTGTGGATGTGCTTGGTCAGGCGTGGGACCAGTGCTACTGTTGCTCCATCAGGCACCTGCACACAAGCAAAAATTCAAAATAAATGGCATGTTTCTCATCAGCACAATAGGCAAGTGCTTGTAGCCCAAAACAGGCTGTACCATCACTAGAAATAGGGACAGAAACCGGGATTTTGAGGCACCACCATCATCTTTCCTGAAGGTGAGAAAATCTTGTCTGTACCAATTAAAAAACAAATGTTCAAAGTACACTGAAGATAATACTAAGGGACTGAGGTCATTCACATCTAGAACATGTTGCAGCAAGCTACTGACATATTGGTGCAAGATACAACATGCTGGTGCAAGGTAATTAAAAAAATCCCTCTTTCCATTCTTAGAAGGTATTTGCAGCTCAGTGCGTCATCACCTGCTAACTGATCTGGCCTGGAACAGGAACAGATCCAGCACATCACCTTCACTGCAGTATGAACTTGTGCCTATCCTTCCAAGCCCTACACATGTCCACATCTCAGGTACGGGATAAGGACAGCGTTGTGCTTGCTGAAGTCAGACTGCAGCCACAGCACTGACTTAATCTGAATATGCTCTGCAAGAAAGGTCCAACCTTTTGACAGTCACCCACCAGGAACCAGAGCCACAAACAGAGCATGACAGCTTGTAGAAGGATGAGAGGAGAGACAAGGCAATGGCAGACTGAGTTCTGACCTTATAATGCTGAAGAGTGTTCAGACGTTTCCAAGTTCCTTGAACGACAGACGTCACATCCTCATCAGACAGTATCAGATGACCTGCCAGCCCTGATCTCCACTCTACAGCCATTGAAACACAGAAAATCAAAGGATTAACTGCTAATTTGAGGCATTATCTGCGTCAACCTGGCTGACATCGTTACACGCCCTCTCGTCCTCGTCAACTTCTACCTGTGCTATTTCACAGACAACATAACCTGAGCAAGTGCCTGTAATGATGCTGAGTCCTGCAGTCACAGGACAGACCCCTCTGAGCACAGGGGCAGGTGGCCTCATGGCCTCCCAGGTTCCACCTGTCACATTCCTACAAATTCTGTCAGATTGTGACTCTTCAAGCAGGTGGTTCAAACCACATAGTTCTTACTGGCTACTATTTCCTCAGCACCTTCTCATCTCTAAATGTCACCACTATTCATCAACAGCCAAAGAATTAGGAAGATGGAAAACTGAGTGTTTTCTCTCCCAATACAAGTTCTACCATTCATTAACTACCATGAACAAAATCCTCCCTGCCATATATTATTGAGAGGCTGCCATTGACTTCACTGCCAGGAAGTGCCAGTCTATGCCCACAGCATCTTTGTGCTGCACTCAAAGCTCCCTCCCCACCTACACTTTTTCTGTACTTTTTTTCCATATCCCCTTGCCCAAGCCACTGCTGTGGTCTGAGTCTGGCAAAGAACACCATGAAGTGAAAGAGGCTGAATCCAACTGCCTTCTTTCCCACCCCTGCCTCTTTCTGTTACAGCCTCTTCCCTGTTGGGTCCAGCCAGAGTATGAGACCCTTGGTCAGTGATTCTGCCACACTCAGCAGAGAATGACAAATGTCACATGTGCCAGGGTGCTGCGCACAGACAGCAAACCACCATTCCTTCACTTCCTCACTGAGTTTTGTCACCAAAGTGCTCCGCTCACCGAGGTCCAGGGTGTCTGGGTCTGGCCGGTGACAGTATGGCGTCCCTTTATAGATCTGATCTAGGATTTTCTCCTTCACCTGCGTTATGGTGTCACAGTCCAGCACTTTTGCAGAAATCCCTTGAGAGTCTTCTGCCCCTCCTGCACCAACTCCTGCTTGTGTCAAAGCATTTAAGGTCTGGGGAAGAAAAGGTCACAGCTACTCAGCTGATAAGATTACATCTGACACATTTACACCTTTGATGGTGTTCAGGCAAGTTAACATTCAGGCAAGTTAGCATTCAGGCAAGTTAACAGCTAGTCCTTTCACTGGGAGATTCAGAAAAGAAAACATCACAGATGTTAAACACCTCAGTCTTGTGCTCTTAGCCTTGTGTCAAGAGCAGGAAGCCAGTTCAACAGGATTGGGCAGGAGCTTTGATGTGCCATCAGCAACGTCATCACCTTATTTCTAGACACAGCTCAGCACGTACATCAGATGACTGTGGTGAAGGCTCCTATCAGCCTGGGGCAAAAGCGCCTGATTTAGCAGAGCTCTTCATCATCTACGGACTTGTGCTGCTGGAACAAACCCGGCTCCCAGGAGACAGTGGCAGGATGCTGCACTTGTGCCTTGGTTAAGGGAGCAGACACATTCAGCCCTGTCGTACCAGAGACGACAGAAGATTTGGCGCTTACCAGAGTGCGGTACTCCAGGTCCTCTCTCAGAAGGCGGTTGTCATTCAGGGTATATTTGGCTTTCCCTGTAACCCAGTCAACTGGCCCTTTGTCCACCTGGTGCTTGATTCCTCGAAACAGCATGTAAAGGGGCTCCCCGACAGAATCCTGGCATGGAAAGGAAGGAAGAGAAATCCAGCTTGCTCCTCCCAGCAGAGCTCCAGGCTTGGAAACATGGATATCAAGCAGGACTGAGGACACAGCAGCTGAGCCACAGTAGGCAAAGACAGAGCCTGTACCAACAGCTCCTGCTCCACGCACAGGAAAAGTGCACCGTCCAGCTACCAGAGAGATGCACATGACCAAGGCACTGTTCTGCCTCTGTGTCACTAAGCCGAGAGAATCCTTGCACCGCCCCGCTCCACACTCCTCCAGAAAAGGAATTAGACCAGTATCTGTCCTCCCATGCACAGACCAGCCTGTGGCCTGTGTGTTTCAAGATAAAGGAGCTACACTGAGGCCTCCATGACCTGGTGACACATCCTGGAAACAAGCTGTATTAATGTTGATTTAAGCATCCCTGTTCCCACTGAGCAGCCCAGTTCTCATCCCCCACCCTAAAATACAGGGTGACCCTGGCACTATTTCAGCTATGAGTGAGGCACAAAGCAAAGCTGTGCCTGTCTCCCCTCTTTTGGGCCCTCTACACCACAACGGGACAAAGAGCTCACCCTCACAAACGCGTACAGGCAGATGGACATCCAGTTGGTTAACAGCTTCTCTACCACTGTTTCGGTCCTGAAAGAGAGATCAGGTTGGTCATAGGAATGTGGTGCAGAACAGGGGGAGATTTGGAGGTGAAGATCACTCCCTTTGGGAGAAGAGCACACTAAGTCATGATATAGAATGGACAGAAAAAAAAACGCCTTTTGAGACCAGCAAGGGTAATGCTTTTGACAGCGCTTAGTGGAAGCACTTGTCAGCCTGAAGGAGGCACCAAATTACAGAACTGGAGAGACAAGAAGCAGGGAACAGTGGAAAGCCTCTGGTAGGTCTCAAACAAGGGAAATGTGTTCAGATGGACCAGATAGGAGGCTATTTGGGATCTAAACATGAGAAATATCTCAGTTTAGCTTCCAAACACGGCATGACTGCAAACCCAGGGACCTCTAAATAGCAAGGTGGGATTAGAAGACTTGGCAGAGCCTTTCAGAGCTTGTCAGCCAGGCAGAAAGGCAGTGTCCCTTCAGGTAGCTGCCTGTGGGACCATGCCTGGCTTGCTCACCTCCGCAGCATCAACTTGGGGTTCTTGGCCACATACTGCTCCACAAGGTCGTTCAGGAGCGTTTTGAGGATGTCAGTGAAGTACTCCAGCTTCCCATGCAGCGACACCGTGAGCAGTGATGCCACATAGGCGCGGTCTCTCGGAGAGAAAGTGCGCTGGATCTCTAGAGTGTGGATGAACTGGTGGAGAGAGAGATAAGCCAGTGTGTGAATCTGCTGAAAACAAAGCAGTCACAGATACTGGCTCTTGGAAGAAGTGATGCAGGGAGCTATTAAGGAATGAACCTTAACGACACTGCCCACTTCCTGCTGCCAGTGCCATGGCTCTGGCCCCACAGAAGGCTGCCAGCAGAGAGAGGGACATTACCTTGGTGAGGAAGAGCTTGCTGTTGAGGAGGTTGGAGAGCTGGACCAAGCCCTGCTCCACTGTTTGCCGCCGGCACTCAGGGATGTCAAGGTCCCTTTGCAGTGGTGACTCACGGTGGCCCGGAAAGAAAATGCGCTCTGCATAGGACTTGTAGTCCAGGAAGGGGATCCCTGTGCCCACAAGGTCACTTGTGAGGTCCATCATCTCAGTCATCAGGTCTGAGGGAAAGGAAAATGCCCATGAGGATGATACAACTGACATGATCTAAACTGATGGTGCAGAGCATGAGGTAGGTGGAGGAACCAGGGCCAGCAGCATGGGACTGAGAAAGAGGAAGGATGTTTCCTGTCAGGAAGAGGCATATTGGGGTCTCATTGCTAGAACATTTAAAACTAGACTAGGCAGCAGGAGAAACAGCATGAGGAAAGTTCCAATCAGGAGCTGGTTTCCAATTTTATAAAGAGGAAGCCACTATTCCGCACACATCTGTGTTACAGGCATTACCTACAGCAAAGATACAGTATTAGGGACCTGCTCCTCACTTTTCACACATTAGTTGGGGACTAAAGTCTCAGTCACCTGCAGTTTCAGAGCCCCAGGTTTCCTACAGCTGTAAAGAACTGAAGTACAAGGTTTGCAAGCCCAGAACATGGGCTGCAATTCAACTTGCCCTACACAAAGACTGTGCTAGTAGATATCCTTATGATGCCTCCAAGTGTGCTGTCTTCACTTTAGCTCTTCATCTGAGTCTGGAGGATGAAGTGGAGAATGAGAAAGGTCTGTATAGATCACTGTGCTCTGAATTAAAGAATTAAAAAAGGAAGAATTTGGCCCTATGTTTCTGGGCACACAATAAATTATTGCCTGCTCTGAGCTATGCAGACAAGTACACGGGAATGGGAAGAGAGGTAGGGTTGAGGGTGGTTCTCCAAGTTTCCCTAAAGCTGTAAGAACCCAGGAGCTCAGTGACTGACCTGTGAATTCCTTTTTGCATCTGTCCCGAACACTTG
Organism: Melanocharis versteri; assembly: GCA_013397845.1. NCBI lineage: Eukaryota > Metazoa > Chordata > Aves > Passeriformes > Melanocharitidae > Melanocharis > Melanocharis versteri. Next base: position 612,180 of record VZTG01001354.1, on the reverse strand, counting down.
TTTCCAGATTTTCCAGCTGGATTTGAACTTTCTTGTAATCCCTCAGAGCCTGTTTGCTCTTCCTCCTGCAATAAGAAGCAGAATTGTTCCTGGTGGCACCAGCCCAGGGACTGTCCTTGCCAACTGTTGTGTTGCTGCCAAAGACTCCAGGGCAGTTGGTGTTGAGGCAATTTCTACAGAGCATCATCTTTGCAGGATACCAAACAGTGTTCCATAAACTAGATGTGTCTCTTGAAGCACCCATTAGATTCTGAATGAATCACAGTGCAGACTGTGACTAGCAATGCAACATGCCTCCCACATCCAACACCACCAGGGGCTCAGAATTTGGCACAAAATAAAGAAACCTGTAACCTTGTTTAGGCCCAAGATGTACGTGCTCAGTCACATCCACTGAAAAACAGTGTGAGGAACTTAAAGGCCTCACATATGCCAGAACTTTTTACCTGTATATGAAGACGATGACCAGAACAATCAGTGCCACAAAGGATGCACCGACACCCAAACCAATCTGTGCCTCCAGTGGGAAGGTGAGCTGGCTTTCAGTGTCATATTGCACTCGGCCCAGGAGGAAGTTCAGGTTTCCCATCTGAACCTGTAAGAAGAAAGCATTTGCCATGATGATTCCATTCCTCTGTGCAAGAATGAAATACAAAGCCACAGGGCTTCTCCAGAATGAGCACGGGGGCACACAGCTCCCCAGAAGAGCTGTCCCACAGCACAATGAACACAGCTATACTGGTTACTTTCAAGCAACTTTAGCCTTTAAGGGTAGAAGTTGAGAACAAGAGCAGTTCCTTGCCATCCCCGTTACCTCCCCCATCCTTCAGCAGGGCTTCTACTTTTCCTAACTTCACATCTCATTCCCACTTCTTGTACATACTTCAAGAAATGACAGGATTTCTGGCAGTGCTGCCAATTCCCTACCGTGAACTCTGGGAGCAGGTCTGTGCCCTCCCGCTTGGTGCGGTGCCGTGGAGCCGGCTGCTCCGAGGGGGGCTCACAGTAGAGGTGATTCCGTGTTAGTGTCTTCACCACACAGATTCCTTCCCCAATCATAGCCATAACTTCATCCTTGGAAATAGCCAGATCTAGATTTTCCCCCTGAAATAGATTTGGACAGCACGAGATCAGGGAAAAAACAACTATGTACTACCATGGCTTCAGAGAAGATGGAGGAGACCAATACCATGAGATGAAAGCAGCCTTTGTTCTTCTTTGTTTAGGCTCACATCTGAATTGGCTGCAGGAGTTAATTTTGTAAGTTAAAAAATTCAGTTGCATATGATTTAGATTTAGCTTTAGGACCTGTAGCACGCTGCGTAACTACAGTTATAAATAGCCTGTCCTCTTAAGGCTCTTCAGCCAAAGCACAGCTAAGCTCAGCTCTTCACTCTGTATTTATAAAAGGTAGTCTCGTGTCTAGTTAACCCGCACACTCGGGTGAGTCAATCAATATCTTTCAAAGGAGTAACATATCTGTGCTATTTCTCTTATCTGCTTTAATTTTGGGGGATTAAGACTTTTTCTTTTTTTTTAATAAAATCATGCTGGCTGATGTTAATTACGTTTTTATGCTTTAATGCTTTCTAAGCCCAGAGCTCTGTCAGGGTATCCCAATAGGCTGGCAGATCAACATCTTTGTCTTTTAAAGTTCTCTTCCAGTCTTCTCAAACTGCCCTACATCTCCAAGATGCATTCAACCCCAATGGCAGCGGTCTACACATTTCTAGGCTCTTACATCCTCACAGTTTTTACCCATATGCAAAAACAGAGCATGAGGAGAATCCGCACTTACAGCTGCAGCCATTACTTTCTTTAAGAGTACTAGACTGAAAAGTACCTTTCCGTACGAAAGAAATACCTTAGAAATGTTTTTCTTGCATGAACAGTAAAAATATGAGCCACTGTGCTCTTCTGTATCATCTTTAATGAGCAATTTTCCTGTCGTCACTTAGTAACAGGTCTTCCCCACTGGCAGGATTCTTTTACTCCTAAGTTACTTCTAGAGGAAACTGAAGTAGTTATAAGAGAGTCAGCAGCTGAGAATAGGATGTGGGGATAATGTAGTACTAATATCTCATATACAAACAGTTTATTAGGATTAAAAGAACTCCAAAAAACCAACCACGGAAGTTTCCACAAGCCCTGTGGAGCCCCTAACAATGATTTATGGACTGAAGAGGCTTTTTTGATGCACTCTTTTTCCTCCTCATACGTACCATTTCTCACAGGCCAAAGCAGATGTGCTGTGACAGGTGAAATGCTTTAAAAACCTTGGATACTGCATGACACCAACTTAAAACTTCATACAAGGAACATTAATTTCAGTTGGTTTTTGTCTTACCTCCACAGAGATGACACTTCCTGGCTTGTGACGATACGGTTTGGCAGGGTCCTCAGCATTCAACGGTTTTAGGATGGGGTTGACTTCATAAGAGAAGGGCATGGGATGCAGTGAGTTGAAATCAAAGCTCAGATTATCCAGAATAAATTCCAGTTTGACATGGACACTCCTCAACAGCAGGTTAATGGCTGGAGTTTTGCACAGGATCAGGTAGGAAGAGTTAACAAGACATGGTTCTTCAAACTAAGCGGAAAAGGCAAAAAAAAGTATCAGTAATGGAACACCAATGCTTCTCCTGCAGCTTGGCAATATTTCCCACCCCAAGCAATCTGGGGCCAGTCTGCATTCTTCTCATCTGGAGAAATGCCAGAAGAACTCTGCTTAACTGTAGAGGGGAAAAATCCAAGATCTGAGGAATTCCCCATGTTCCTCTTAAGGAAAGCTTTCATCGCACTGGTTTTGTTGGAAGGTCTCAGCAGTGGGAATCAGCTCTGACATTCCCCTGGCAGCAAATTCTGGAGAGAGACCAGCTTTAGATTTCCCTGCTCTGAGAGAAGAGGGCAAAACATGTTCAATACAAGGCTGTTTTCCCAGTCCGAATGCTTCTGTGAAAGTGTCCCCGTGCCTGGTTGGATATGTTTTATACAAAAAAAAAGTCTTTTTTTTTTTCTGCTCTACAGCCACAAATCTTTCCTAAGAACACTGATAAAACCAGCTGTTATTGATGCATGTGCATCAGGAGCACATTTATGTACAGGAAGCCCTTCATCATTCGCACTAATAATGCAAATCCTTCTTGTACTTGGGCTACCAAACCACCCTCTACCTCTGCAAATTCTGCTGCATGTTCTGTGACCTTGGTGACCACATCAATACCTCTGTAATGACCCATGTCAGCAGACTGGCAGCAGAAGAGCAGAAAATGATCATGGCACTGGTAATTTCACTGCCTGGTTTTGTATCTCAGAGTGAAAGAGATCCCAGGAACTATAGGGATGAACTGAAATATGCAAAAGGAAGAATCTGAAGCACAGACACACTGAGCCACACAAGCTCTCTGGCTCAGATGTAGATTCCTTTATCTCCACACTGCTGCCTTGCTATTTCTGTCCCACATCACAATCCTGCACATCTCTAGGCAGTGGCAGACCCAGCCCATGGAAACGTTTGTGAAAGTGCTTAACCTCTCAGTCTGGCAGAGAACACTTCCATGGGCCAAGACTGTTGGTAAAATCCAAGCAGACAACAGCAAGTGGTGGGAGGAAAAAAGCCCTAGGGACAGAAAGTCCACCTCTTCAGAGGTGGAACACCAACCCTTTTGCACTCACATCCCCACTGAGTGCTGTGCTACCTGCTGGATGCTGCACAGAGAATCCTCAGGACACTCAGAGTCTGGGATGATCCTGCGCCATCGCCCCACTCCTCGGCGCCGGCGTTCAGATGGAGAAACTGTAACTCGGATCTTTGGTTTCTGTACAACATCCAAGTTGTATCCATGAACTCTGAGCACTCTCCCTCCACTGAAAGACAAAAGTTGCTGATCTGACTCACTTGTTATTCATTAGCACCATTTTGTCCATGCCCCACCCTTCTGTTTATGCTCATGCTTGCAAGCCTGGCTTTACCCCACGATGTCACTCAGAGAGATGCCATTCGTGCTGCAGCCCCAGCACACTCCCCAGGGGAAGGGACACTCATTCTTTCTACCTGAGGAAGCTTTTAGGTGGCTCTGCAAAAGTGATGTTGGGATCCAGAGTATATCTGAAGAGGGATCCTTCCAATCTCCGCTCTTGGTCCCCATATTTGATGGTGACTGGGAGTTCTGTGGACACATTGCTGGGACTTGTCTGGCATGCCAGCTGATCCTCTGTCATCTCAGAGAGGCTTGGAGAGACAAGGAAGAACAAGGAATTAACACAGCCACTGCAGAGACAGATTTTATAGTATGATGCCTTTCTCTTTGCAGAGATTGTGCAAACTTCTGCTATTTTCCTAAATCTCATGCTGAAAGCTCTTGTGCCTTATCTGTGCAAGCAATAATTGCTGGGTAGCTGTCAGGAGCAGCACATGGACAAAAAACAGGTACAGTCACTGTCCAGACTGAAAGGACTGGACACATGCTAGCAAAGCATGCGCTCCTTCTCACCAGCAGTAAGGTGAGGCAGGTGTATGTGTCCCAGGGCACAAGAGAACAAGCAGCTCTTGGGATTAGGCTGCAGGAGCCAACTGCAGCTCCCCACCAGCAAAAGCAGAGTGTCAGGATGAGTTACAGTCCTGTCACGGGACAAGCAGAACAGAGGTGTGCAGCACTGCTCACATCCAGGGAAGGTGGGCTGGAATCTAAGATGGTTGAGGTTGCTGTCATGACCCTCAAGGGGAAGATCCCCTGGAACAGAGGAAAGCAGAGCTCCAGCTGGTCCAGGCAGCATCACACCCTGGGAGGCTCTGGGAAGGACTCAGGGCAGTGCACAGCTAGCACATTGGCAAGTTTTGATCTTACATTTGACAAGGGAGGTCTCCAAGCAGGACACTGATCTCGTTAGGATGCCCAGTCAGCAGCTTCGAGCCCAGAAGGGTAAGGCAGGTTCCTCCTGCTTTGGGACCCTGAGTTGGAACAATGGATTTCAGCTCTGGATTCTAGAAGAGGGAAGGGAAAAAAAAAAAAAAAGGAAAAAAAAGGTAAGTGAGTGACAAGGACCTCACAAGACAAGACAAGGAAAGAAAACAGCAGAATGTGTTCAGTGTCCTCCAATGATCTGAAAATAGAAGCTACAGATCCAAATCACGGGCAGGCCTCAGCTATGCTCCAGCAGCTACTTCATGGAGCTGAGGAGAGATCAATCACACCAGCAAGAACCAGGAATTGAGGACCTTTCCTCAGACTGCCAAAGGCATATGGATGCTGCAAACAGCAGAGCTGTGAGCCTCAGACACAAACCAGAGGATTACAAGTCCAAAGGGATTGTTCAGATCAGTAATTAGATTAATAACTCAGGTTAGGAAAAACAAGGTAGCAAATAAATTGTTTGTTTGCTTAGCAGATCAGGAGATTAACAGCAGGGAGCCCTAAGAACTTTTGTTGAGACCTGTGCTGTAACAAAAAAAACCTTAGTACCACTGAGGAGCTGCAGCAAAATTTAAAGAAACCAAGCAGAGTGACACAAGTAAGTCACTGCTGACAAATAAAAAGCAAGATCCATGAAGTGAGAAGGAGGAGGGAGACTACAGGATAAAAAGCAAACATATACACCATTGCTAGTCTCTAAATAGCATCCTGGTGATAACCAAGAGAAGAGCAACAAGCATAATCTAGTACATAAAATGGTTCTATCGAGCCAAAAATGGAAGAGCTTAAGACTTTTCAGAATCTCTTTCCCCTTCCCATGGGAGAGGAAGATGTGCAACTAGATACATAACTTGCAAATTGCACAGAAAGGAAGAAAAAGGAGCAATTGTATTTAAAAGTTACTTAAATATTATTTCACGGTTCCTGGGTTTAAGATACCAAAATATTATCAAAAGCATGCTTAAAAATGACAGGAAACATTTCTCCACACAATGCATGGGAATTTTGGACTTACTGCCACCAGCTGCTGAAGGTCAGAAGATAAAAGCATGTTCAAACAGCAATTTGCACATTGACAAAAGGAAAGTCAGAAGTCTTAGTAACATGTTAAGCCATCAATAAAAAAAATCTTCAAATTGGAAACATAGAGGAAAAGTACACAGTATCTTTAGGTATTTAACAGTTACCATTGTCAAAAAAGAAATAAAATCACTAGACTACAGGATCTTTAGTATTATCCAGTACAGCTGTTCTTATAATCTAAAGGGGGGTGAGGGAGGAACAAACCAAACCAAACAAAAAAAAAATCCCACCACACCTCACAACACAAGCAGCAGAAAAATCAGACAAAAAAACCAGCAGCAAGTGCTTGGTAGAGTCCTGTAAGTTCATGCAATAAACAGCCATTTAGGAGAGATACTGGGAAAATAGGGGAGATATTAAAGTTCTATTACCTGATAGGTGAAAACATGATCAGAAACTCCACGGCCTCCTCCAGGCACTTCCACCACAATATGCCCAAACCTCTCTGTCCAGCTCCCGCCGGTGATGCACACGATGCTGCAGGATAATCCAAGAACAGAGTCACACCAGGGGACAGCAGGGCAGCTGCATCCATTGCAGCATATCCTAAAAACATCTAGCAACCACAGCTCCCTTCTTCCAGCCTTATCTCGTGCTCAGAATATGCAACCAAACATTGAGAAACACCTCTAAAAAAGCTGGTTAGGTGCAACGAAAAAAGCAGGGACCAGTTTCAAGCAGGCCCATCCTATCTAAGATTATTCTTTCTAGGACAGACAAGATGAATCCCACTGTGTCACAGATGCACAAAGAGTCCAAGAACTCTTCTATTGTCCAGAGTTGATCAAAATCAGTTGCACCTGGAGGGACCTCAGGCCAGCAGTGGTCAATTCACACATCAGAGCTGTGTCTGATGCAGGAGAAGACTCAAGACCTGGGTTTACTGTCACTGGTCTTCAGCCAGTGGGCTCTGTAACCAGCCAGATCCCCTGATCTGCACCAACCATTCTTCCCAGCCCTTTTTCCTGACATAATTTGCTGTGGGAGATGCTGCAAGGTGAAAAGTCAAACTGTACTTAGAACAGAGCAGCAAGGAGTCCCATGTTACAGCACTAATTTGCTAACAGAAAAGCTACTCTGCAGGAGACTTCCCAGCCCTCCTGCATAGCAGGAGATTAATTTTGTCTGGGCCTTGCTCAGGAGTGGGTTCCAGGTTCACAGCTATATTCCCTCAACTAAAGAGGCTCAGGAATTTGAACTTAGGCAGTGCAGTTTAAGACAAGACCCTGTGATGCCAGGTGATTTACAGATACAGAACACAGACAGCGCTAACCCCAGAAAGATTATGCTCTAATTCTAGGATGAAAACAGAAAGCAGATGGATCCAGACAAGCAAACTGCACAGACAGGACAACACTGCTCAACACAGCAGGCCATTCCCAGCAGGATCTTACCTGGCTCGTAGAGGGAAGGGTGCTACAACTACTGCTACCATGGAATGGGAAAACACGTTTGTGATAGCTCCGATAAGAGGTTACTCACAATTGCTCTCCTCTTCTCCTGCTGGCTGTTTGGCTCCTCTCCCTCCCTTGTCCAAAGCTCCCACCTACCTGCCCTGCCACAGGCCAACTACACAAATACCCCTTTCTCCTTGCTTCCTAGCTATCCCCCCATTCATACCTCTTAACACCTAACTACCGCTTAATTATTTTGTTCTGCCCTGGCCAGACACACCAGCTGCACAATTCTCTATCACTGACATGAGCTAGATTCAGCAGGACAGGTCTTTCTACTTCTCATTCTTCTCCTTGCCACTACTTTCACAAGCAGTGTGACCTGTCAGGTAACAAATGCCCCTCCTGGCCGCCAGAAGGGTGGCATTGGGCCCACCAGGACTCCCTCATCTGTCCCTGGCTGAGAGGATCTTTTCTTTTAGTTTGTTCCTGGAGGGAAGTCTTGCTAGCAAGTTAAGACTGACAGTCTAGGGGTGTGCCTCCAACCATGTGTTCTCATCCCCACCCTATGTTGACGTGGTCAGGCTATTTCCCTGACCCTATCAGTGACACTTGCACAAGCCATGTCCTTTGCCCTATTGAAATCTCTCTGTGGTTGAGAGAGACATCCATGAAACTGCAGGGTTCTGAGCCCACAACTCCCTGACCTGACTGTGGGCTCTGTCTGGGCAGCGTGGTTGGAATACAGCATCACTGTTTGGCTGTCACCTTGTACGTAACCGTATCTCTCTAGGGTCACTGCCTGAGCAACTACTCACACAGTGACCTTACTCAGGGCACTCCCTGGGGAACAGGCAAGGCTCAACACCTACTACAGCAAAGGCAAAGACATCTCAGGCCAGGTCAGCAGCCAAGGGAAAAGCCAGCGCCTGCCTCTGGGAGGAGGTTTCACAGATACTCTACCTGCTAGAGATCTCATACTCTTGAGCATCTACGGCACAGGGAATTCCTGCAACAGTGACAGTTTCTGCAATGTCCTGATGTTTCTGCCCGAGGTTTGAGCCAGTGATGGTGATTCTAGTGCCACCTTCCACTGGTCCAGACAGGGGGTACACCTGCAAAGACATCCGCGCATGTGTAAATGTCACAGTATCTCAGACCTCCACAGTCTGGTGACTGATCTACAGCACAGGGCCCTTCAACTGCCCCGGTGCAAACTCTGCCTGCTCAGGTCACCGCTGTTGACTACTTTTACTGGCTTGGACTAGTCCCAGGATGCAGCCTCATCAGAAGTAAGGCCATAAAGAACACCACAGTTGGAGCCTTCTTTCCCATACCTCGCTGTTGCCAGCAGTCCCCCCCCAGAGGTGATAATCCACTTAGAAGGCAAAGACTGCCCTGCTTTGCTTTCCCATCAACATGCTGACCACTCCACAAGGCATTTCTGCTGAAAAGTGGGAATGCACAAGCCAATACATGTTACTAGTATTGAAGCAGCAAGCACCATTCCACCCTCAGCATCAGGACAACAATGAATTGCATGCCGCACAAACGTCAAAGCTCTGTGCCTGAGCAGCATCCAAGGTAAACTAAGACAAGATGCAGCACATGGATGTTGTGTGCCACTGAAGGGAGGACAAGCTGACAGCAAAAGGGACACATGGCTACAGACACTTGTCATGTGGCAGTTAGCAAGAAACATTTAAAATAAACAGACAAAAAAAATTAATTCCAGTAACCTGTCATGCCTTTCCCATTGTTGCTGTGCTGTTATCATTAGGTTTTACCCTCCTTTGCCCCAGGCTTAGTTGGGCCAACCTGTTCCAGGGTTTGGCTCAGGACAATTGGAGGATCCATCCTGTGGACCCTTTCCCAGCTCCTGAATGATTCTGGTGCACCAGTTTCAGCTGAGATACAAATGAATCGTTCCCCCGTGTTCTCTACCAGCAAACTGAAAGCCCAGCACAACAGTCTAGAATCTTCACAACACTGAGGGACTCCAATTGAACTTCCTCTTCAGAAGGTCAATAAATTAATGAGCTGCACTGTTTGCACTCTGAGTTCACAGCTTTTTGATTTCCACTGCAGAACGGAGCCCTCCTTGCCCTGTGTGCAGTACACCAGTGAGCAAATTACTCACAGAGTGAATGAGAGGTGCTGGACACAGGTCTTCAATTTCTTCCTTGCAAGAGCCCCTGAAGATACAGCTGGGGTTGTCACCTCCACACCACACACAGTTGTACTTTGAGTCAGCTGTTTGGCAGCGGCTACAATCAGTGTGTCCCACAGAGCAGTTGTAAAAAGTCACTGCAAAGGAGAGAAATTCAGAGGTATCTGCAAACATCCCCATAGGGCACAGCATAACCCAGCAACCTGGTGTCTTTTACGGACCCCACTCCTCCTCCTGCCCCCATGACAAGTGACAGAAGTGAAGCTCTGTTTTCCTTAGTTTTCTTGTGACAGGACTACCACAGGTACAAAAGCCTCATCTGAGGATTTCTCAATTCCCTTCCACCTCATCTGCTGTGTTTTTACTGGGAAGGTGTTGCACTCCTACCATGAAGATCTGCAGCACTGTCCACTCGAAGGTGTCGTCGCCTCTGCACAAACACCACAGCATTGAATTCGAGTTGAGGTGCTGTGTAACTGTACTGCAAAGACAAAGATCAAGAGGACTCAACAGAGGCAAAAACAAACCAGCTCAATAGGTAAGAAGCATCAGCATCCATACTGAATAGAGCATGGCACATACGGTCTACATGGAGCTTCCATGCATGCAGACAAGGCAGTGTTAGGTGGGACAGTCACAGCACAAGCTTGTCCTCACTGGTTCACAGCCACAATTCTGCTCTAGAAAGCATTGCAGGTTTTGGTTCACTAAGATGAACACTGAAAACCAAGTGTGTGCTCACAAAAATACTTGTCTAACTTCCTACCACATTCCTAAGCGGCCAATTCCTATCTACCAGCCACCTGCTCAGAAAGCTGTTCTGGCTGGCATTTATGTAATTTCAGTAGAGCTGAAGATGTAGGATCACAATTGGTCTGCAGGGCTCATGTGCACAAGAGCCTGTGTTGTTCTTCTCCCTTAACTATATGAGTTTGTGAACTAAAAATAGCATCTCTCCTTGGAAATCTTGCCTTGAGTAAAATTCACACATCATCCAGAAGTGTACATGTCTGTTTTAGTTTTCCCCGATAATCTTACAATCCACAGGCTTGCTTCTATCACCAAGGATGAAAGCATTACTAACAGCATTTTTCTTCTCAAAGAAGAAAAGAACAATCATCACAGAAGTCATGATGCAGAGAATGACAAACAACAGCTCAAGCTAAAGCAGGAGTGGCACTGTGCTGGCCAGTTCAGAGACGGCACCACCCCCTGCTACAGCCAGTGCAGCAACAGGGCATGTGGCTCAGACTGCACAGTCTTCCTGAGATTGAAGGTACCAGTACTCACAGGCAGCAGCATCACAGCTGAGGGCCCCAGAAAGCTAAATATTCTACAAATATTTTTGCAAAATATGCTCTTTTCTCCAGAGCTTGCCTTCCATCCTATTCTTTTGCTGAGCAAAACCAGAACCTGTGTGAACTGCGAAATGGCACAGTAATACCAGCACTCACCTGGTTCATCTGGCACGTGATGTAACAGAGGGACTTGTTTGTTTCTTCTCCTTCCACGTAAGCTTCCATCACCACTGTCCTCCCCTCCAAATTCAAGACACACTCATAGTCCCACTGCTGGTCCTGCAGGAAGAGACACAAGGCACCATTTTTCAGTGACACAGAGCTTCAGGCTGCACAAGTGTCCTCCTGCCTCTCCAGTTCAGCACCTTTCCCCAGGCCACCAAGCCATTGGCACGCTCCTCTCATTCCCCTTGTTATGCCAACTCTATGCTATATTCAAGGGCTCTCTATGCTGTGACTGCCTCCATGTATGAAAGGCAAACCAACACAAAACACTCAGAAGGGAGCACCTGTGTCACTGTGTGGAGAACTTAGCACAGAGGGAGAAATTATAAAAACCCCAGTGGGACTGTGAAGTTATGCCAATACATCCCTGTGAAGCACTAGCTTGGAGATGAAGAATAGAGTACACAGACTAGGGCACAGCATGTCAAAAACAGTAAGTGTGTATTTCTCCTCCCTGTCTCTTTCCTGTAAACCTTCCACTGAATTGCTTAGATACTTCCTGTAAAAAAGCTAGATATGCATCTCTCTGGAACCAGCTCTGCTCCTCTGAGCAGTGCAGTATGTCAGGTTTAATGTATAAAGTAACAATTAGACTGTGGGCTGCATGTTCTGAGTTGTTTTTTTGTCAAAGGTTACTAAATCATCTTCTGACTTGAGAAGCTAAGAGAATTTTTATCAGAGGCACACCCAAGAAACAGCTGTCAAGGGTGCTTTTCCCCACTGCAGAAGTTTCATGCATGGCAGGAACAGCCACATTAACACGAGCATGACAGAAAGGAAAGGGAACAGACGACTTGCCTTTAGCTTATGGAGACACAAACAAGCAGAACAGATTCAGCAGAAAGTTATTCCAAGAACTACCATCTGCAGTGCAGCACAGGTGCAATTTAATCCAAATACATGCAGATCTTCTCCAGCAGGTTGGTGCACACCTGTACCCTCCCTTTCTCTGGGTGACCTCCTACACACTGATACATCCAGCTATGGAATTCTTTATGCACAGAAATAGGTTATTCCTCTAAGAGAAACCTAGGCAGAGTCATACCTGTATCTTACACATATTTTTAGCAGTCTGATGGCCAGGTTGCCTGAACAGTGCCCTGCACTAAAGCAATTTCTTGATGGTGATGGCATTGAGCTGACTACCTGATAGAGGTGGAAGTTCTTTCCCAGCAGGGTTATCTTCCTCGCCACATTGACTGGAAACAGCGAAGATCCCTGGATTCCCTGCACACAGGGACATGCATTTGGACCCCAGCTAGGCTCTTCACTCTGAAAAAAAACCACAGGACACAAACTCTCCTGTGTGCTGAAATACTAGACTGGCAAACTGTAAGAAAATTTCAAAGAGTTACAGCCTTAGACTGTGAATTACAAAAGCCCAGTAGCTTACCTCCTCCCAAAACTCAGGGGCATCATACTGATAATCGAGGTCAGGGTGAAGGATCCTGGGAAAGTCAGGGACATCCCTCTCTGAAGAATCACCATCACCCGACAGAAGAGTAGAAGCAGAGAAAAGAGATGTGTCATTCTCAGCCTGCAGCAAATCCATCCAGTCCTCTGTGTCCTGGAGCTCTGTGCCTTCCTCCAGCAGCCACTGCGGGGGAGCTGATGTTGGGAGCTCTGAAACAGAGAGCTCAGTTCCTGGCAATCCAGGAGAGTCATCAGAGGCAAAAGGGCTCCCTGGCACCTGGCTGGGGGTCTGGGGAGACGAGATGGCAGACGTCAGTGCCTCTGTGGTAGGAAAAGGACTTGGAGGCCACTTGAAACTCGTGACCTGAGGGGAAGGTGTTACGGCTGCCATTGCCGACGTGTGCAGAGGGCTACCCGCAAGGGTGGTGGGTGGGTCTGTGTGCCGGGGCTCCTGGGCTGTGGCTGGCCCTTCAGTGGGCAAGGCTGCATGATCCACATTTTTAGATGGGCTGGAGAGGACAGATGCAGCAGGAGAAGTTGTCTGTGGCACAGTGACAGCAGGTTTGTCTGCTGGTGGCGGCAGCGGGGATTCTGTGGCAGCCTGGAGAGAGGCGGCTTCGGTGGAGAGGGTTGGGTGGGTGTAGCTGGGGGTCTGCGCGGGCTCCGTCGTCTCCGAGGCTGCGGAGGGCGTGACGTGGATGGGCTCCGTGTGGGGCACAGTGCTCGGGCCCACATGCACAGGGGTGGTGACAGGTTTTGTGGCCATGGTGGGGGCTGTGGTAGAGGACTTAGTGAGGGGAGCAGCTGAAGAGGGATACACACTTGAGATTGGGATCTGAGCCTAGAGAGAAACAACACGGTGGGATGAGAAGAGGGAAAGAAATGAAACAGAATAAAACCCAAGCAGAAAAACACTCCGTATGACTTCCCATAGACAAGAGGCTGCTTCACCCTCTGGATTTTAATGAGAGCTACATCTTATACCATCTTTCGCAATGGGATTTGGGAATGTTCACAGTGCAGAAGATCCAGCAACACTCCCTCTTCTCACAGATGCCTGAGCTGGCCTCATCTCAGAGGGAGGTCTGCTAGTCTTCATCCTCTACAAAAATGCAAGGCCACCTGTGGCAGCCACAAACTGGGCATCTGTTCCATCTCCCCCGCCACAGCCTCCCTGCCAGCTTGCTCTTGTCCCTCTACTTTGACAACACTGGCTGCCTAACCCCAGGACAAGCGTGACCTGCTGCATCTGACGGCACTTCTCCAGAAACCTGTAGTATCAGGGATGCAGAGCCTCGTGTTGCTCCAAGGGAAGCTCCTCTTTGCTGCAACACCTCACCTCCTTGCTTGATGTGACTGACCGCTGCTATTTTACCTGAGATCTGACTCACTGAGGCTGTGAGAGTGTACAGGACTAGGACTGAGCAGGAGACGCACCCTTTCATTGTATATAATGGTTCCTTCCTCACAGGCTGCTTTGTGGGTGCAGAGGTGCTGCTGGATGCACCAGTTACATCCCCAGAGACTGCTCACACACTTCTGGCACCTGGAAGAATGACAGAAAAGCAGCTGCTAAGACAGAACGACCCAGAAAGGGACAGCCACCCTCCCCAAAACTACGGAAGAGAAAAAGCAGGTGCTCACGGTGCCGATTTCCACAGCAGGGCCACTGCAGCACAGTCATAGAAAGAGAAGTCCACAGAAGCAATGAAGATGTCATGGAAACGCACTACAAGCTTTATGGTGACATGATCTGAAAATGAAAATAAAAATTTCTTAGAAATGGAGCCCCTACAAGTTTGCTGTACTGTTAGGGGACACAGCATGCTTTAGGATAGACACTGTCAAACAGAGACAGACTTCCATGCTTTCAGCATCTCAATCACTGGATTATCCTATGGACACTAAAAACAGGTTGGACAAGTTCATCAGGAGTAGCTTGTGACAGCTCTTGCCAAGCCATGGGAAAGAAGTCTAGTCTGAAGATCTGTCCATCTTTATCTCTGTAATTCCACTGCCATCTCTGTATTACAGGAAGAAGTAACACTAAGGCTCAAAGCTGATTGTCTTCTTTTGTCGTCCAAAGGAAAATGAAACCCTTAGAACTGATGTGCCCTTCACATGCTGCCTTCACCTTGAGAGCTTTGTTCTACAACCAGACTAAGAAGTGAGTCAGGGAAGAGGTTTATAAGATTTGTAATCTCATTTGCAATGACTGAAGGGTTATCTGCTTTAAAATCCAGGTCTCACATCAACTACAAGCCTCAGGATAGCCCTGTTCTCTTGGGGAAGAGACTCACTGTTTTCTGTAGACCAAATAGCTGCAGACATGGTCAAAACTTACTGCTCCTGATAGCATCAGCTGGAAGGAGATATTTTGCATATGACAGTACTAAATCAGCTAATTAATCTTGTCCCAGGTAAACGCCTCCAACTTTAGAGTTGGTTATTAGTTACCCAAATAATGGGAACATACTGCATTCTCTGCTCAACCCCAGGAGCTGCTGTTTCTCTAAGGCAGTTTGCTATAAAAGTAAGTAAATAGAACCTTGTGCATTGCTCCCCTCAGAAGGAGATTTCAGAGCTCCTCTTGCAAGCAACCTCTAGTCACAACAAAACAACACATGAAGAATCAGTCAGGCCTAAGCTGGGATCCTGACAGGATGGCAAGGGAAGCAGTGTGCTAACAAAACAGTGATGAGGGGTGTATTGAAACCCAGGATGTGCAGAAAATAAGGGTATATCCTATGCAGCTGGAGGCCAGAGTCACTGCAATACTGCCAACTCCTATCACTGTCATAGAGGTGATTGCATTTGGCAGTGCTGGAAGGGCTAACACCTCCCAGGACTTCAGGGTTATGACACCATATTTATAAATAATCCTTTCCCCAAAAAGGCTGTTATTTCCCATGACTGCCAATAATGCTGTTTGACAGTACAGAAGATGAGGTTGAGCACTTGCAAATTGAGTGCAAGAGTTTGTGCTACTAACTTGGAGCTCAACGGCAACACATGATGGATGAGCTGGTATGCAACCTTTAAAACAAAGCCGGAAAAAGGCAAATATTTTAGTGACCTGGTGAAAGTATTATAAATAGGAACAGGAAAGTATTGGTATCTAATGCCCTAATGAGATCTAATTTAGAAAACAATGTATGAATCTGGTTACCAGCTTCAAATTCATCTTAGCAGAGTACAGAAGCCACGCAGAGAAGGAATAACAATACAGTGAAGGAGAGAGGAAGTCTGAGGAACAAGAGACCATGAAGTTGGTACAGTTAAACAGCAAAATTCTATGCTAGGAATGCCTGGCCATAGTTCATTGAGTGGGAGAAGCACTGCGGAAGCAAAAGGACAACACAAATAGATCAAACGGACAGAAAACATCCACGAGCAAGTTTATGCTACAGAACAGGAGCCACTTGATAAGTCTCAGAGACAATATGAAAGCAATGTAGGTAAGGCACCTCAGAATAAAAGCAAGACTGATTTACAAAGGAGTTGATAAGAATATCTGAAGCCTGGAATAATGAGGACTAGACTGTGGCTTTATCTACACTGATTTTTCACAACTGTGCTTAAATTCAGGCCCACAACTAAACAGAGAAGCAAATCCCGCCCACTCTGCTTGCAGTGGCAGTGCACGAAGCCCTCTTCCCCCTCTTCCCTCTTTGCCTGACCACCCTGAATGGAGACCTGGTGGGTTTGTTCCAGACTAAAGCAGTGTGAAAGCCAGATATTAAAATACTGCAAATAATATTGAAAATGAAGGAGTTTGAGATTGAATGAGTGTGTTAGCTGAGTTCTGGTGTCATGTTATGTCCACGGAGATTGCTTCATACCTATTAGCCAGCTGCATACTTGCACATAAAAATCTGTTCAGCCATTTAGGTGAATGATGTGGAATGTGTCCCAATTGGCACCTGCCTTTTACTTTAGATGAACAAGCTCTTTGAAGAGATCAGCTCATCAGAGCTCATACTGACAGGCTGGGTAAAATCCAATGCAAAGGAAATAAATCGAGAACTTTCCAGGTTCTTTAGAGTGGCCAATCAGCAATACTCAGCCAGCTATTGTTCCCAGGCTGACTGTGTATTTTCTGAGGTTATGCTGCATTGCAGATTTATTTGTATCTTTAAGGACCATGGGTCTCTTCTTGCCTTTCCTTACAAGTACTTCCTTCTCCCACTACAAGGATTTTGAGAAGGTTTGCGTTTTGTCTGGTTTTAATAATAAAGCAATATTTATGAGAGTTCTCTCCCCAGATTTATGACAAAGCTGCCAAACCAGCCACCTCTCTAGATTGCATTTCAGATCACATTCAGATTTGCATACAACCCTTCAAACAGGATCTCCTTTCCAACTATCAGAATTTGGCATTGGAATTTGGCAACAGCCCAAAATAGCACAGGATGTGTGTGACACAAGTAGAAAGCAAACAGATATTATGAGGAATGAAATGAACACCTGCTGACAGTCCACATACGTTCAAGGCTGTTAATCCTGGCAATACGACGACCTACAACATACTTTCTCCCAACAATGTTATCAGAGCTATCATGCTCCATTTAAAGCATTTCACTAACCTGTTCCTGTTGGCAAAGCTGGTGCTTGGCTGGGATCTGGAGAAGGACACATGATTCCTGACTCTGTCAGAACCGCTGGGCTTTCGTAATCTTCGAAATAACATGAGTAAAATTCTTCCTCGCGCAGAGAAGGTAAGTCCGAGATGGCCAAGAATATCTGTCAGTTCAACAATATCTAATAAATAATTTGCCCTTGTTTAATATTATTTTTTGGTTCTGTTTTTTCAAAGGAAGAATCCCAGAAAGTAGTTATCTACAAAAACACTCATTTTCCTATAATGTCTCCTAGGACTGACTGTTCCATTCATCATCTCTTGCTATTCCAAAACTGAACCTGGCATCCCTCCAGCAACTGACAACTTCCCCCTTTACCCAAGCCTCTAGCAAAAGACAGGTTCTTGCCACCTCCTGACACAATGACAGACTTCAAATCACTCCAGCACCTTCTTAGCTTTTCTGCCAGCTATCACATGTCAGACAGGAGCTGTAATTTTGGGCCACTCCTTTTAGGTCTTCCTGACAGCAAGTGACAGAAACACTGAAAGCACAGACAACAGGCACCTCATAGATACTAAAACAAGGAGGGTCCTCATCCAAGCAGGCATCACATACTCCAGAATACCCAGTAACTCTTAGCAGGCAAGGACATTTCGTTTTAGATAAAACAAAGAAACAACCAAACAACTGAATTAACAGCTTGGCTGTACCAGGAGATAAGTCCTTCATGTGAGGCAAACAACGTGCCTGGAGCTTCAGTGTTTCAACACCCCAGTGAAAGCAACAGAAAGACTTGTGACTCTTCAGTTTGCAGAGGACTCTCTATAAGCTTGAGCATCATCAGAGGATCACCACCACTCACATTTCTCTTTTCCTCTCTGCTGATATTGGCCGGAGTTAGTGACTGGACAGACAGACACTGCTGTGTAGAGTTAAAGCTCCAGAGCCACTGCTCACTCAACCTGGACCGCAAGCACTCAGAGCGACGGCTGCACCTGCAGGGAAACAGCAAGAAGCCCTGTGAGAGACCTGTGCAGCAGTTTGTGTTTGGCTTCCAAGCAGACACTGGCTGTCTCAAGCCTTGCTAGTCTTGGGGAAGCTGCTACACAAGCCACTGAAGTCCCAGCCTCCCACCACCTTCAATAATAGGATGAACTGTTGTGAAATTATAGATGGGTAGGCACTTCTTGGGCTTCAAGGGTCATGAACTAGTTCCTGTGACTTTCTACAGGGAAGCAGAGCCAATGGGCAGACACACAGACTGCAATAAACCACATCTCATTAAGCAGCACCAGTAGGAGAGCAAGAAGTGAAAGAGTGCTAAATAAGACACCAGAATAAGAGACAAGACAGTTTCTCTACACTTGAAATGTGGTAGTTCGAGCTGAAGTCAGACTAAAACCAGGCTGAAATCCAATGAACAGGAGAATTGTGAGTGGTGCTGAAGACCCAAAAAGCAATGGAAAGACGCCCCTCTGTGTGCAACTGCTATTGCTGCTGACAGTGTTTTAGGGAAGCAGAGAGAGGAATGGTAAGTTAGAGCAAATACTCCATAAAGGAACTAAAAATAAACGAAATCCAGACACAGATATAAGGAAGAGAGTAAGCAGAGACAATCCCTAGGCACTCTCCCTCCAAAATCCTTACAGGTGAAGAGGGATCTATCTTACCGTCCCTGAAGGACACACCAGCCACAGTAGGGATCTTTCAGTGCCAGACAGGACTCACAGTCCAAGTACAGGGAACATTCTGTTATGGGAACCTTTACCACCTGTCAGAGAAAGAAATGAAAAGTGGAAAACATAGCACACACAACACAGCTCCCAGGTCACTGGCTTCTTACACCTAAATAGCAAGTCCCATCATCTGCATGCTCATCAAAACAACTTCTTGATCCTCAATTCATCCTCCCATAAAGACAAAGAAAAAAGGAGCAAGTTTCCAGAGCCCATCTGAATGGCCATTTCACATATTGGTGAAGGACATCTAAACATCAGGCTGTAGAGAGACACTGAGGAAAGCAAACTGTATTGCTATTCATTGGTTATTCTGTGACACATTTCTCAAGGAGGAGATTTTATTTAGTCATAAAACTGCGTTTCAACAAAGTGAATTACAGAATAGCAGACTGAGTATCATCCACTCTTTTGCTTTTCTGGACTCTACCATGTGAATCATCTCTCTTGACATGCAGGTGACTGAAGCTGGAGACGGCAGCTACAGCAGAGGCCTCTGAATCCATCTGCAGTATTGCCCAGCTCTACTTGGCAGAACTATCATTTTGACTGAAAGCAGACCCTGAAGCTCTGATCAATGTGGAACAAAAACTTTCTGCTATCTCGGGGCAAATTTTACTTGCAAAATTCTTCTGCTATAACTTACCATCCTCGCTGATTTCAGCCTCTTGCCCTCTTTAATCCACTACCACACTTCAGCTACTACTGTCAGCTACTTTGAAATACCAACTTCTAATCCCAGACCTACTACTTTTGCTAAGTACATGATGTAATTTGCATCTTTTAATTGACAGAACAATTAAATTAAGGATAAATTTCAGATTTTCCTAATCTTCTTCCACTCACAGATTTCAACTCCTGCTTTGAAGTGTTACAAATTTTACAAGTATCTCAAAGTGCACTGGGGGAGTGAAGGGAAGCAGTGGCTTTCCATCGTGCTCTCATTTTTTGTTTGTTCTTTCCTTCAGAGTAACTCAAGGACTGCTTTTCCTCTGCTAGGAGGATCCTTTTCTTTCCAGCTCAAGGAGCTGATATGAGTGGTGGTGTACAAATCCTCTCAAATAAAGTATCCATAGCTGGATTTCCTACTCAGCAGACACCAATACCCCAGAAGCCTGAGGCATTGCAATGCCTCTTCTCCTCCAACTGCTTCTAGGCACAAGCAGAATTACAGAAAGCAGGGGTAAAGAGAAGGGTGCCTCACATGGCTCCTTCCACAGCTTGATTTCATCTGCAAGACTGTTATTATATCCCTGGTCAGAGAACACCTCTGCTATCTGAAGACATTTCCCACACATTTCTGCTTTTGGTAGGTTACAGAAGAACAGCTTGATCTTTTAACTGATTAAAACCAGAAGTGCTACACTTTAATTACACAAAATCTCCCTTTTCTCTTTTTAATCTCCTGCAAAACCAAGATGGGTCATATGTGAACCCAGAAGCTTTCTTCTGCTCAAATGGAGATGCAAACTGTTGTCCAAACAGTTCCTGCTCAAGACAGGAACCCAGGAATTGGTGGTCCCTTGTCTTCATGCCAGCAGAGCAGCCTTTTACAGTCTGCAGTTCACATTCCTCCATCACTGCTGATGCAGCCTGATAGACTTCAGAAAACGCACACGCAAACAAGCCATGGATTAGGGTAACAAGGCTTTCTCCACGCTTCTTCCAGCTTTTGGGAAAGGTCAGTCCCCATTCTTGTAAGAAGACAGGCAGGCAGCTGCTGCCCAGCACAGGCTTAGCCAGGTGGAGTTTCCCTGCCTCCCCCCCTCCTATCAACAGTTTCTCTGGACATCTAGTGCTTTCAACTCCTCTGTGGAAGGGATTGTATTGCTCTTACCATTGACTGGGTCATGACAAAGAGGTGCTCCTGCAACTGGTCGAACAGCAGGTCTCCACTCACCATGCTGTTCACCTGGATAGACACCGAAGCGTAGGTGTGTGCCTCTCCCTGGGCTCCCAAGTACACCTGCAAGAGAATCACAGTTGTGAGCAGGCCAAGCACCACCACAGGAGCTGGGGGCACCTGTCCTGCAACAGGAAAAAGCTGGAACCACTGCTGTGTGCAAGGATTTTAACCTCCCACCAGAACCTCCATGCAGTGACTTCAGCCACATGAAGCACATGCCCAGAAATATCTGTGCAAACGACATAGGATGCATCAGCCCTGCTGCTGGCTCAGTGCAGATGTAACCAAAGGCAATGTGACCACATTTGGGGCATTCACATTTTCCACAGGCAGTACAGGGTGAGAAGAGACCATCTGATAATAACGGTCTTTAGTAGGAACCCAACTTCCCAAGGAAAAACTGCCTTTTCCCCCTTCTACTTGAGCATCCCTGGTTAGTTTTATCCTCTTTGCTGCATGCAGATTGTACCTTGTGCAGCCTCCCTCTGCTGTCTCCCAGAAAAGCAATGGTGTGGCCATCTTCCACATTCACTGCCACAGCTGTCAGACGGGCCTCAGTTTTCTCCAGAAGCGGGGCTGCTTCCAAGGGTACCCTGCTGGCCATAGGGCTGGGAGTGTGGTCAGAGCCACAGGGGTAGGCATACAGGGTGTCCTTTTTGGAGGAGTGAAAAGAACAGGGAAATCAGTACAAAAAAAATGGGTACAAAGAAAATTAGCATATTTAACACTTCCCACCATCCCCTTCTACCCAAATTCCCCAGCAGTGAATCCAGCTTTAACTCCTCTATGCTTTTTTTACTGAGAGCAAAACCACCCATATTTTAATAATTACTTAGGTTGTTGGCTGTCTGTACCCTCACAGAATCCCCCAGACACTTCAGCCAGTTCTTTCAGCATCAGTAATGAAATGCATTGAAACTTTCTCAAGTTCTCAAAAAAATTTACTGTTACACAATGCCGTGATACTGCTTTGGGGAAGATTTATTGTATTTTTCTGAACAAAGGAAAAGGTTGAGAATTTCTGTTTCCAGTGCAAAGCTATCTTGTGATAAGTATCACCTCAAGCAATTTGCATGGTTTTGCTGTAACACCTACAAGTTAAATTCTAAGCCTGAAGTAGAACCCCAACGCATCAGGACATACATAAATACAGGGTGGGACACAACCTGCTCCAAAGAGCTTACTAGCTGCACTTAGGAATCAAAGGGCACATACAAGAGTCATCGTTGTACACTGCTTCAATCCTTCTAAGTCTTATGAGAGTTCTGAACATTAACTCCACTGCACTGTGCAGAAACAGTAATCCTTCTGTTCCAGTTAGTTCCCTCCCAGTGCCACCAAACATTCACTTACTGCATTCTAAAGAGGGACAATGAAAGCTGCCAACTTATTTACTATTTGCTATGTGTAGAGAAAAGATATCCCATTATGATTCACCTTTTTCCTAAGTAACAAACTCAGTTTTGTCTAGGATAGCTCCTCTGTTGCTTTGTATCTTTCTTGGTGCCTTGTTTCATGTCCATTTCAATTTTACAGTATCCTTTTGGAGACTGAATGCAGGATTGTTCACCCAACAATTATTACCTAAAACACCATTTTTTAACTGATCGGTGGCTTGTCTTCAAACAAGGTGGCTTGTGTAAATTCAAGATTTTCATCACAAAATCCCTTACGGATAATGTTTTCACTCTTCTCTCCAGCCCCTTACTAATTACTCTGACAAAGCTGAGCGTGCAGCAGCGCATTAACCGTGTGGTCAATACTGACTCCAGCTCTCTCTCTCGCCTTGGGCAACGTGGTTCAATATAGACTCCTTGTGAGCAGGGTTACGTACTCCTTCTGTCTGATGTCCGTGGCTTTGCATTTGGCAGCTCAGGCTGCGCGGTACCATCCGGCACCAGGCAACAGAGCTGCCCCCGTCAGAGATCCATGATAACAGCACATCGTGGCATTCCTGAGGCATCTGCTTATCTCTGCTCACTGATCCCATGGAAAACCTGGCCCTTTCTCCTCTCTCCTCCCATTTCTTTTCTGTGTTTGTGTTGTTGTTGGTTTTGTTTGCTTTTTAAATACTTGACTGCTTCCTGGAGAAACTAGAAGCAATTGGCAGCTTTTGGTAAGGTCTATGGAAATCCCAGAGTAAAATATATTTCACCGTCTCAGCTCTGTTCGCTTCTCAAATGCATTGTTATCTTATCAGGGAAGCAAGGCTTGACACAGCAGTTCCATTAACAAACCATGCCAGTTAGACTAACACTGCTTTCAGTCCAGTGCTTTATTGCTTTCCTTTCAAATACTAATTCAATTATTTTTCTGCACACTTGGTGTAAGGTTCTAACAAAGTCTGAGGAGGTTACAGCTTTTAATGATTGCTAGTTTTTACCATCCTCTAAACTATTATTCATTTTTAGTGACATATGTTTTTCTTACCATCTGTCATTTGATTTTTAAGCTTCTTCCAGTCATCTTCCTGTAACTTTAAGATTTCTGTTTCTCCAGCTATCCAATTCCTGTAAGATTTATTAGAAAGCGGGCCACTGCCAAAATTCCATGCTCCAAAGCATTAAGTGCTTATTTTGAATGGGATTCTAGCTATCTTTTGCAACCTTTGTATAAATTCATACAAATTCTGGAGCCTAATGACCTCGTCACTGGCTGATTTTTCAAGGACTGCTTAAAAAAAGTCCACATAAAGTCAGAAATATTTGTAAGCCAGTTGTGCTCAGCACTGCTGTTGCCTATTTGTGATGCCAAGGGCAAGTCAGTTCACACACAACATTTATCTACCATAAACCAATGTGACTTGGGCAAGCTCTCCCAGCGCTGGCACAGCCCAGCTGTGGCCTCACAGGGGCTGTCTGTATAAAGTACTTATATAAATTTACATAGAAGCTGTTTTAATTGCTTGCAGTGAATAACATCTTGGCAACGTTGCAGAAAATGCACTTGAGGGATCATCCAGTGCCTTAATGAAATGCAGCAGCTGCTGCTGTGAATTCTGCTGCGTGTGCCCTACCTGCACAGGTAGGAAACAACAATAGGACAAGCTATATCTATGCATGAAGAGGACTAAAACAAAAGGGCAAGATATATACCTCGAAAACTACTCCCACAGAAGACATGCAGCCTTCCCAAGCCTTGTAGAAACATGTTTCACACTTCCAATGTATCAAGTCACTAAACAGCAACTATATAGCCTCCTGCATCTCATGACCAACAGATCTCCAGCAAACTGAACAAATGAACTGGGTCTGAAATTCTTATAAAAACTAGCTGGGCTTTTTTTTTCCCCAGCTGAAGAGATGGTATTGAACTGTAAAACTCAATTTTAGCCTCCCTTGATGGGCTGAAACCCGGAGGCAGAGCTAACTAAGGAAAAGGGCATACTTTACGCACTAGTTGGTTTGGAGGCAGAAAAATGTGAAATTAATTAGCATTATCCTTACATCCAGCATAAGCTGCCACCATTGAAAAGGAGTTAAAACTGTTCCTGCACAAAATGTCCATTGACAGCCGCTTTCACTCAGCCCTGACTGGAGCAGGCTGGAGTTGGCACAGACCCTTACATGATATTAGATACAATTTGAACGACAACCGCTACCCTGCGCTGAATGGTGAAGGATCAGGTTTGTTAGCACATTTACATATCATTGGACACACTTGTTAATAAGACACCACACTTTGGTCAGCCCACTCAAGCCAAACCATCCAGCTGGGACCCTGGGATCATGCACCAGGAATCACAGAGAGAGACTGCCTTTTTCTCCCACCCTGTGCACCTACTTCTCCATTGGATCAAATGGTATAAGGCTACTCTACATCATTCTGAATTAAGGATTTTTCTCATCTGCTCATACCTGTTTGACATTGAACTCCCTTAAGCTCCCCTAAAAATCACTTGTGACAAGTCCTTCCATGTGGCCTTTCAAAGGATACATGGGGCATGCCTGAGAAATACAGTGAAAGCAAGACATCAAGCTGGGCAGTCTCCTGCTTCCCAACTTACATACTCCTCCTACCCTTACACTCAACCTGCTCCAAGTCTGCTCTTTACCCTCCCCTTGTCCCACAAGTACTCTACAGTCAGCTTTAGCTACTGAAAGGAAAACCATAATTTTAAGACTGGTTTTGAACCACACACCCAAACCCAGAAACTTCTAAAGCTCTGTGGTACCACTTTGCTCTTCACAGCACCGGGCTGGGAAGAGGCAATTATGTGGACAGCCTGTTCTATAGAGGGAAGACACAAGATAACATGCCGCTCTGCTAAGGACCTGAAATATCCTTGGTGCAAACAGGCTACTCATAATCACAGAGCCCCATGCCAGGACACTGCATCCAAGAGAGCACTGCTGCCCTGTGTTGGTATCACTGTTCCTGATTTTGCAGCCAGTGTGGGTGTCGGACAGTGAGAATTCAGGGTCATAGCCACATTTTTATCCTGCAACATCCCATCATGCCTTTGTCACTGAACTTAAAGGATTATCACCTCTTACAGCTCTGGAGAAAAAGAGCCAGCTCAGGAAAAGGTCCTTCTTGTGCCCAAAATTCTGCAGGACTAAAGCACTCTATAGGAAACTGGGATTTTCACAGAATCACAGAATTATTAAGGTTGGAAGGGACTTCTGGAGATCATCTAGTCCAATCCCTCTGCCATGGCAGAGTCACTTAAAACCTGTTACACAGGAACACATCCAGGAGGGTTTTGAAGTCTCTTTGTTGACACTTGGTTTTGCTAATGTTCCTTTTTGTTCCTGAGTGTCCTTGCAGGAAGCTGTTGTGAGGTGCATCTCACTATAAGCAACAGGGACGCAGCACACCCCTTAAATTCCCTTCCCAACACACAGAAGCACGTACACATGCTCCTCTCCTTCCCTGCAGTGCAGACCAGGAGATGACACAGATAAAGAACGACTTGAACCGCAGCTTCAGTGCTCCTGCCTGGTATTGCCACAAGACAGGCTTCAGGGCCAGGTCACACCAGATGCTCTTCCCACTGCCACACACAGTAAGGATTGCCTCCCTCTGCAAGAAATCCTGCCCATGTGGGACACAACAGACTGAGCCCAAAGGCTTTTAGCCCAGATTTCAACATCCATCTGTGTAAGCAGGATAACTTCAGGAACACAGAGCAACACAAGAACATGCTGCAGACTGCTCAAAAGTGCAAAGCCACTTACCGCTGGCAGCTGGACACAGTTGGAACTGACATCATATTCAATATATGCCACTTCTGTCCCTTCTTCCGACTTCCCATCTCTCATGTAGCAAACATCCCTAGTCCAGTTGGTCAGGCGATCCACCTCCTCCATTGCGTAGACACAGAGCGCAGACTCCTCACTCAGTTTCCCAGAAGAAGCCTGCCAGGCAGAGAAAGCTGCGAACAGCACTTCCCCCTCGGTGTCCAGCTGCCCCTGGGCCAGTTCCTTTCCCGGCCTGGTGACATAGGCTGCTTGCAGGAGGCTGTATGTGTTGGCTTTGCTCTGGCAGAGCAGAGGTAACTCCACATAGGAGTAATAGTGGGAGTCATCCAGGCAGATGCGTGAGATGTAGGTCTTGTACTCGCGCGATTGGGATTTGAGGTCCCGCCGGTAGAAGAGGAAATAGACGCTGGAGCGGTAAGTGAAGGATTTAATGAAATGGTGGTTGTACTCTGACAGCCGGCCCACAGCCAGTTTTGCTGTTTCTTCATAGGAGAAAATGGAGTGAGAGTCTGTTGCTTGAACATCCCCTCCATGGGCCCTGAGATTCCGGGTCGTGATGGGAGGAATCCCTCCTCCCACTCCTCGGCTAGTGTACCCGCGTCCCACAAACAGCAAGGGCACCTCATCCTTTGAGTAGGCGATGAGTCCCACAGTGGTGATATTGGGATCATTGGCAGCAACGTACTGAGTGTCACCAGGGCTCTCTGGCCGGAAGAGGACGTGGTCAATGGATGCCAGGCTCCTCTTCTCACAGATTCCCTGGTGGACGCTGCCACACACGATGAGCTCCTTCTGCACAGTGTTCACCAGCAGCAGCTTGTTGTGATTGTCAGTGTGGTGTGCCTGAGGGCACTCCAGCTTTGAGACTGGGGGGAGGCAATCTTTACTGTCCAGAAGTGGTCCAGTCTGAACCATGTTCTCCAACAGCAGGTCAGATGTCAGCTGAAAGAGAAAGTTGGTGGCCCCCAAGTAAATGGTCCCAGATTCCAAGTCCATGGACAGGTGGAGGAATTTTGTAGCATTGTGTGAGAATGTGACATACTGCAGTCCCCGTGGAATTGATGCTCCCAAGAAACAGAGAACAGGAAGGAGGAACGTTCCCAGAGGCATGGTAAACACTCTGCAAGAGAGGAAAGGCTGTTATAACTCCTTGGAGCCAGGGGTAAAGATATAACACTCAAAATCCTTCAATAGCACTCTCATTATGAGAGGTGGGCAAAAACCCCCATAAATAACCATAGAGAACAGAGCTAAATACGAAGAGCCAGCACATGGCATTTGCAGGAACACCCACAGCAAGGGGCCTGCAGGAGTATCAGAGATTTAACTCAGTCATCTCCACACCAAGATGACAGGCACAGCACCTCAGGAGAAGCTGCAATACTGCAAGTAATGCAACATTGAAGCTGATCACTACTCTTGTAACATCAGAAAAATCCACATTTAACTTGACTCCTGCACAACTGAGCTATGATGCTGCATTGGAAGTTCTCCAGGACAGGACCAAATTTCCATAGGAGCCAGAACATTGCATACGGTGTTAATGAGCAACACCACACTGAAACAAACTGCTGTCGAAGACAAACACAATCTGCAGGACCATTGTTTAAATAAACTGTAGCTGAGATCCAACATGGAGCAAACTTACAAGCCCTTCACTCTGTATTTGATCTAGATACCGTAATTAAACCCTCTCTTTGTTAGCACTTATGGCTATCAACAGTCTCTTGTGGGTCTAAGGCTGTTCTCGTGCTTCAAAAGAAACCTTCCCACGCCATCTCTGCCACTGAGCATCACCCACCCAAGCAGAACCTAGGTGCCAGGATGAGGCCTCTGGAGTATCAGTCACATCAGCTCCCAGCCTTCCCCCTGGGGCCACCAGTCTGCCCCCAGTCCTGCCAAGGCAGACCCTGTGGGCCCCCATCTCCTTGGGAAGTTGCACGGTACATCCAGGTGAGGGGGAGACCACCTTTGCCTGCTCACCTGTTACTGCACTCTCTGGGGTAGAAGTCTCCTACTGGCACTCATTTCTCCACAGCACTTCTCCGAGCACGTGAAAGGTGATTTAAACATGCCTGTTTTGTGGACAATGCTCCATTCTTTCCCTGTCTCATGCCTCAAAGTGTAAGAACGTCCAGATGGGGTGGATGTTGGAGACACCCTGGGAACCACGAGACCTGTTCAGCTCCTCTCCAGAGGATATTTAGACCAACTCCTTTTGAAATCTACTGTGATCCACTCAAGCTGTGCCATGGATGGGAACAACTGCTCTGGACAACATTGGGAACCCCACAGCATGGTGGAAATGTGGTAATAAGTACCTGCAACATTTAGATTAATGCTTTCCCCATGGAGAAAGGGAAACAGCTGCAAGTACTCAATAATTTACTATGAGTACCACCTCATTTAAATTGAGAAGTAGGTGGTGGTGCAGCTGTGAATCTATTTCCTTCCTCCTCTCCCTCCCTCTTGCAGACAGGGTATCAAAGCTGCACAGAGCTACACAGCTGCCAAGCTGGGTCAGAGGCTCCACGGAGCTGATGAATACAGTATCTCCTACAGAACTGGCCTGTAATCTGCTGTGCTCATTTTGGCAACTCAGCTCCTCAGGGGTGATATTAATTTTGTAGTTAAAGTTAAGAAAACTATCATCACTTCTCTCCTAGGGAATCAGCCCTCCTAGGTCTTCCTGGTAAGCTCAAAGTGCTTTTTGCTCACAAGTGCTTAAAGCACAGAGGCAGAAAAAGATCTGCAGCATTTCAAGAGTAAACTACTCCAGCATTTACTGCAGGACTTAGCCAATTTAGGTCACAAACTTCTCAACCCACAAACTGCGTCTTACACTCATTCTATACAATGCCCAGCACACAACGTGCAGAAAACACAGTAGCAATGTTGAGAACAATAGCTGTGAGACTCTAGATCCATCTTCTACTCCCCTGCTATTGCAAAAAAAAAAACCCCACAGAAGTCTGCTTTCCGGCTCCTTTGTCAGTAAAACCGGCATCTTTGCTCTACCAAAAGACCAGTTGAGAGGATTAGTTTACTTGTGAAATCCAGCGGATGGAAGGTATTATAAAAACAACACTTTATTAAATATAGGCTTTGTGAAGCTCTGGAAAAGCTCCACTTCACATGGTTCTTGTAGGTAAGTAGGCAGCACTGTCAGGATGTACCCGGGTGCAGGAATGCCGGCTCTGGGCTGGCAGCTTTCCCCCCGAGCACACAGCCGCTGATTCACACCGGACCAGCGCCGTGTTTAGGCTATGTGCACACTGGGGCTTTTGTTTGCCCTGATAATGGACACTTAGTGCTTTCTGCTTCAGAGCTATGAACACACTCTGCTTCACCCAGACTGGCAAACAGCCCTGAACTACCCTAGGAGTCTCTTTTCCAGGGTGGTGAGCGAGTGCGTTGCAGCACCTGAGAGAAACCCTCATCACGTGGGAGATGTTATGAGGGAAAGGCCAGCAAGTAGATACACACAGACTGAAGGAAGGAGATTGAACTTGACTTTTTCCCCTCAGGTTTACATCAGCAGAAAAGACCTCGCTCCAACTCCAACATGTGAGTTATTTTTAATGCATTTTCACAATTTCTACTGGAGAGAACTTAAGGAACTCCTTAACCACACAACCGTCTCTATACCTCTGCACTGCCATCAAGCAGATGTCACGATGGCTTGTTGTGCAACTACCTGGTGTCTCCTCAGTTTCAAAGCTGAAAATGCCTGCAAACAAAACAATAGGCTGATGCCCATCCAACACCAGGAGCTTGACTATGTTGTGAACAGCAACAATGACATGAAGAAGAGAATCTTTGATCTAGAAGCAGCTGAGAATCACAAGACGTCATTACACTACACCACTGTAAGGAATCTGTAATCTTCTTTTGAGCTAATGCAACTTCCCTCTGCCAGCACTTACACAGTAAAATCGGCATGTGTCTCCAGGATTTATGGATTCTGAAACTGTGGCTTTCTGACTAGAGGTGCCTACAAGCTGCACGACTCTGTTCTGTCCTCCACAGAGCCCCACTGGCAACCGCCGGGGCAGAACTAGCCAGTACTTCAACTCAAAGCGCAGCACATGACACTACTCCAGCAACATGGATCTTGTTACAAGCTCATCGATCTGCATTTGAACCTACCCTAAATGTTTCACTGAAAGCATTTTACCTATTGGAGCACCTGTACTGTAAACAAGTTGGACAATCAACTAGTCCTTCGGTCCAGCAGACCATAATCAGATCTTGCTGTGGTCAAGGCTCTAACAAATAGCTACTCCTCTTTCAGTCACCAATATCCCCCTGGAAGTCACTTTGTTAAGAGCTAGTCCTTAAACATGATCCAGGTAAGAAACTACTGTCTGGTCCTCATGACTCTGTGAGAACAGAGGAAACAAAACAAAACGGTAGTACAGCATGTTCTGCAGGCTGGTTCTAATCACCCTGCACAATGGATAAACACTGAATATAGCGCTCTTTGTTGCTCTTTGCTAAAGACCCATTAGCAAATGAACTTGTATTTATTGCTAGGTGAGCAAACATACATTAGAAATGAGCAGGACTGTGCAGCTATCAGTAGCTAGAAGCATTTGCACCCTACATGAAAACAGGAAAAAAAAAAGCCAGCAGCATCTTTTGATTCCATTTTCCAAGTTGTTTCTCAAGCACAGGCATCACTGCCTTTTTTTATGCTTGCCTTTCAGTTAAGCCCATCACAACCTCTCTGGGAGGACAGGAAGGAGGAGGATAACCTACATTTAAATCTGATGGTTTCATGACAGGCTACACTACGGAGCTCTTTATGGATTTACTGAACCGTTCTGCTTCCTGTGCTCACTGCTAGTGTATAACACAGCTGTTGCAGACAGATTGCACTAAAAGTGTGTAGCCTTTAATTAATTCTGAATGCAATTGCCAAGGTTTAAAGATTCTTTTTAAATATTCCATTTTTTGATGAATTCCTGTTAAATAGGAAAATGCTCCAGACAATACTCTGAACATTGCCTCTAACTCACTGTCAAATATTAATATCTAAATAATACTGCTGAGTTTCATTTATTTAATCTGGATCACAACAGAAGGGCTGGAGGATTAGTGAATTCTGCCACAGAATATTTATATCCCTGCCACGTAACAAAAACCAGTAACATTAAAGCAATGGCATTATTTTGTTACTTAAAATTTGAAGTAAAACCGTGTTTTCTGTAGCACTATTTTTACTCCTCTGACCTCACATATCCCTCTGAGAAACTTTACTTATTTATTAAAGAAACAAACCCAGAACTCATTTGGGCACACTTTAACAGTGTACCAACACACAGAGATTATTCCAATCCTCACAGATTATTTCCCTAATACCACATTCTATCCTCCAAACATAGAAAGGTCAGTTAATGTTCCAACTTCTAGGCTAGATTTCATACTCACCACCAAACCTGGCAGAATTAGCCTTGGAAAAAAATTAAGCCTCAGAAATTTTCACCTACAATTTCCACTGTATCATTTGCAGAGCCAACTCGCAGTGTGAGCACTAAAAGATTTAAAAATTAAAAGCACCATTCTTACAACTGCATGACAACCCTTGTGCTCCAGTACATTCAAATGGCCCAGCAGCAGGAAGACGACCACTGCTATGTTTTCTGCACAAAAGTCCTGAATTATAGCCCCCTTCTAAGCTTCATATGCTCAACAGAGACTTGCTGTTTTCTGCTGTGAAAGATGGCATTCCCACTAAATAAATAAATCTTTTTTGAGTCTTATTTACTACCACCAGGCCAGTTCCCAGCTCTGTTGTTTAAGAGTACTTGCATCAAGCAGCTCTGGCAGAGACGAACACAAACCTCTGTTTTCCAAGTAAAATTGACCCCAAGGAGAATCCCAAGTCCAAGCAATCCTGTCAGAGCAGGACTAGCACAGACAAGGGAGCTCTGTTATACCAGATGTGAATAACACCAAAGCTGAAGTCAAAATAACTTAAAAAAACCCCCAAGCCCTTAAAGACAAAATATCAAATATGAAACAGCAAAGTGACAGAAATTCCGTACTACAGAATTAACAGCATTCTTAGATAAATACTTGGGAAAAGTATGTTTTCTAAACCCTTGATAGTTATTGCTGAATATTACAAGATACTTTTCTGGATGTGGGTTGAAGTTATACTAAAAGAATATTGCACAAAATATTGTCAACTTTGTGATATTTCAATAATGCTCGTGCATTGCTCTTTGGAAAAACTGCAGAAAGTGCTTCTACATCTCTGGGGCTACCTAAATATTAATTTCAGCCATACTGGAATTAACTGATGGTAGTAGATAGGTATTTCCTCTAAACAGCTCTAGCACAACCAAACTCTACCCTTGCACTGATGAAAATGTGTTATAAACGCTAAGCTTCCAGTACAACTGGTTAATGAAGCGTTAATGATTAGTACAATGTTAAACAGTGAACTGTTCACAAACCAAGACCAACTACACAAACATTTACAAGGAATATAAAGTAACCACAAGATGCTTACTGTTGAAGAAGCTTTCGGCATATATACTCTATCACTGCAAATCAAGGGTTGACGTTTCCACTTTACCTTCCTCTCAAACACTAACTCAATGTGAACTCAAGACCATGTTGCACGTGCATTTTTAAAAGGAGAAATCAAGCCAGCTGTTAGTCTCTCAGCATCTTAACACAACCAAAGGATAAGGTTCTGCCAGTGTTACACATCTGAAGATTAAAGTCCTTTAGGATCTGCTCCAACTTTCTGTGTAGTCAAACCACAGAACACCACTAACCATCCCTTCTAGCCCACGAACTCCTGCTTAAAGTCTCCTAGTGATATCAGGATTTTTTTCTTAGGGCTCCTAAGTTACAGAAACTACCACCTTAACCCAACAAGCTGATGCCTGAGGTTCTTTACCCCAAGTAAAATGCCTTGTCATATTGTCTAACTTTGCTTGTCACAAAATCTTCCAAGTCAAAGAAGCTTCTGGTCACTTTTTGCATGAACAGTTTGAAAACTAATCCTCCTTCTTAATCCTCCACGGGCAAGAAGATAAAGACAGCTATTCTAACTCTGACAGAGGTCCACCTACACAGAAACCCTAGCTGCAGCAGCAGACAATAATAGATGCCTAAGAAGTAGACGAAGGGCAGACAAGCATAATGCAATCCTTCCCTTACTCATCCTGCCAGCTTTGAGCTTTCCCAAATCAGATTGCAGCCACATGTAATCCTTTGGATGGATACATTAAGTGGTCTGAGCTTCTTCAGTCAGAAATACTTAATTTTTCCAGCAGCTTTCTGAGCTTACCCCAATTTGTCAACATTCTACTTTTTTAGCTACCTGACCTGGATAAGCATTCCCTTTTGACAGCACCTGACCCAGAAAGGCCACTCCTTTGGCTTTCTAACACTGCACTCAGAGCAAATGTTATTTTCCCCAGTTTGAACCCACCAGTTCTCCACTTACCCACCCAAGAACCCCTTGATCTTCTAGCTGCCACATCACATTATGTTTGCACGTGGACAAATACCATTAGTGACTTAAATATTCTTTCAATTAGGAAAAAAAAACTAGTTAGGAAAAAAATATCCCATTCTTTTAGAGTATATCCAAAGAGACTAGATAGGTTTAGAGCTGTAATAAAACTCTGCTAGGAAAGCAGGACTCACTGAAGTTACCCATCCAATCGGCTCTGCTGAGCAAATTCTCTGTTTCTATGCTAATCTACATAAATCTAGAGTAATCACTCCACGTAAAAACAAATTTGCTCGTGTGAGTTCAAGAAGCCAATTGTTGCCCAAAATATAGATAAATATTTGGAGCAGAGAGAAACCCCTGCAGCACCCAGGAAATCCCAAGTGCAGACTTCCAATTTCTGTTTAACTAAGATCCAAGAGACAATTTTCAATCTGGTTAATATTAACTAAACTGATTTTAAAAGAACTGTCAGCTAAAGCTCTTGAAAAAAAAGCTAAGCTATTGTGGAATTAAAGTCACAGTCCCTATCATGAATTAATAAGTAGTTAAAAGACAGGCAATCAAGTGTTTCCCTGTCAGATGAGGGTTATCAGTGAGATCTGCCAAGAACTTATTCTGCAATCTGCACTGTTCAGTACATTCACATAAAATCTGAGAAGAGGAATATGTCTACAAGGGACAAATTTTATTATTAAAAAAATTAGTAATCACAATCAAATTCAGAGAAGACTGTAAAAAGTAAGAGAACTCATGCACTTTAAAGTAACCACACAATATCTTGGAATGTCAATAAATACCAAAACCAACAAAAAATATTCTAAGTACATAAACACAACAGGATCAAAACTAGCTGTTATCACTCAGAAAAACTTCGAAAACTTCATAGGTCAGTTCAGTATTGAGTATCAAGCAAAAAGGCAAATACAGCCTTTGGAGTAATTAGGAAAGAAAACACGTATCCCCATTGTGCTGTTGAATGCTGAAGGCGGTTCTGATTCCCACATCTGAAAAAGGAGACAATAACAAAAGGGACAGCAAAGATGACCAAAAGCATGGAGCAGCTTCCATATAAGGAGAGATCGAGCAGAGTAGGACTTTGGACAGACAAAGAAACAACCAGGGGGAAGATATGGAAAAGTCAAGAGGTCTGAAACATGACAGTGTCAAGATGAAAAACATGGAGTTATCGATGGATTTACATGGTTATACTACCATATTTTACAATGCAGAAACAAGAGAGCACTCACCAAAAGTTACAGACAACTTTCCTAGGTCAGCTCAGGGATATCGTCACTGGATGCAGAATATTTCAAATAATATTTAAAATGCATAATTAAGATGTAGAGCTCACTGCTGTAGGATGTCACAGAGACCAGAAACATAAACAAGCTAGAAGAGGGATTATATAAATTAATAGAGAATGGATATAGTCAAGATCAGATGACGAGATACAACTCCTGGCCAAGCAGGGCCCTAAACTGATGATGGTCATAAGCTGGGAGGCAAATGGAGGTGAGGTGGGGGGAGAATGAGAAAAACCCAAAACAAACCCACCACATTATACATGCCCTGTTTCTTACAATCCTCATTAGGCATCTGCTTCTGGATCTTGTCAAAGGCAGGACACTGAGCTACACAGAGCTTTGCAATTTGCCCCAGGATGATATTCTATTTAAACTTCTATTTTATGGTACATTTATAGACTTTATTTATTTTTAAATATTAAGAATGTACTTCAGCCCTGCCTAATCACATATTTAGAAGGCTGGAAGCCTAACCTCTCTGGCTGTTTCTAAAGGCAGTATCTCTCATGTTAACATTTAGATACCATCTAACTGAATCCTGACAGTGCAACACAAAAGTTAATGCACACCATGGGAAAGTGAACCCAGGGCCAGAGCCACAGAGAACAGAAGTGGCAGATCCAAGTTTAGTGCACCCACAGTCCCTCTTTCAGAACACCTCTTCCCTGTCTGCCAAGCATTTGATGGAAACTCCTCACTCAGAGTGAACACAGCAGATCCATGTGTGCCGTCGGAACAGCCAAGCCTTGGGCAGCGCTCAGCAGAACGGCGATTGCTAAAAGTAGGTCAGGACCATCCATCCTAACCAGGGAGAAGGCAAAGCTGGAGCACACCAGACTGTTTGGCCAGGTATTACAGAAAACCTTCATCTGGGATTTCATCACTACTTCAAACAAATGTGATTCATATTTTACTGGCCTCCACCTCAAACAAGGCACACCTCCCCAACCACACTGCCCTCCCTGTCATTAGCAGCACCTCTCCGAGCCTCAGCCAGGATCCTCCTGTTCTCAGCTTTGGCTCCACAGGCTACAAAAGCCAGAATCCTGCTCTGCCACAGCTGTTTTGTGCCGATTTCTATAAAGCAGAAATGCCCAGCTGCTTCATGCAGAAACAGCCAGGACAGCACACGATCTCAATGAAATCGCTTCTGCCTTAGAGTCTGTTTTCCTTGGCAGGATGCCCTGCAGAAGGGAGAGAGGAGACCTCTGCAACCAGCACATGCTTCCCAGAGGACAGGACTGTGACCCCGAACCAAGCTCTCACGTCCCAGAGGCAAAGGCCACACCCCCAAGGCAAGTTCTTTTGCATCCAGCCTGGCCTTGGAGTAACCCAGCAAGAGAGAAGCTTCAAACATCCTATGAAACTCCTGTGAAAAAGTGCCAGTCCTACACTTCCACTCCAAGAGGAAACCCTGTGGTCTCCATGCCAGCATCAGCCCTGCAGGTTTGCACAGTGGAAGGGAGAACAGAGGCTGACCACAGAAGGAGTTCATGCCAGCAGTGGTACAGACCACGGGCAGACACACAAGGACCAAATCCCGAGCTCCACCATCCAGTTGTCAATGTGCAAATGAGAAATGTTAAACACTGTAGCCTGCCTTGAATAAATCCTTTTGCTCTGCAGACATTGAGCAGTGCAGGGTGCTCTGTTCTGTTAAAGAAATTTTCTTGACACCCCTTAAGTCCTAGATTTAGTACCACAATAGATCTATAAAGAACTAATATGCCCTGGGTGGACAGGAAGAATTCTTCTCGGCATCTTCCTTCACTTCCAATAAAATTCACTTTTCTGCGCTCGCCACTAATCTTCCGGAGAACCAAACAGCCTGACAGCAGTTTGACAGTCTTCCCCTCTCACTCCAAGAGTGTCAGCAGTTCTGGCTATAGCCATGAATACAGGCAGTAACATGCAAATACATTTAATGCAATGCAGCCACACGAGTAGTACCTCTCCCCTCCCACCCAGAAGAGACAGCAGAATAAACAGAACTCCACATCACTACCACAATCTGCTTGCGGTTTGCCTTCAAACCAAGATGAGGTGTATTCCACCTTGTATTACTCAAGTTATGTTAAAGCTTTCTCAGAAATGACGCTTTGATCAATTAATCTTCCATGAATTAGTGCCTCAGCCTGGAAGGTTCTCAGTCATCAGCTGTGAACTACTAGGCTCAATAGTCTGGCAATTAGGTTACACAGGTCTGCTAGATAATGATCCAAATTGAGGTGACCAGACATTTTCTTCCACCTCAGGAAGCCAATACCAAGGCTTTCATAAAGCCAGTAACAGATAACAACACACCACGTTGTTCAAAAAGCCTGGGGACCTTCCCAAGCTTGGGAAGCTTCACACCTACCTAACACATCTAAGACACAACAGCCCCCACCACACCACTGCAGAAGCCTGAACAGGTTGGGCGCAGACCTGAGAGCCAGGATCAACTTCACACCAGTCTCAACAGCTCTGAACAAGGACTGTCCCATGCAGGCTGGATATCCAGTGCTTTCAAATGGAGTCCAGCATGGAATGGTGGCCCAGGAACCATCCATGAAGGGCACTCAAGGTGCACACGGCTGAGGAGTTACAGGCTGGCAGCAGCCATGCAGCCTTATTCTTCTACTGTACAATCACAGCCCTCCATGCCAGACACTGTCCACACTTGGAAGTTCTTGTTTCAAGGATAAAATTCAGAGCACCAGACTGCATATAGAGAGGGGTGAGAGAACTACTGCTGTGCACAGGCCATCAGGCAATGCTCTCCCTTCATACCACAGGGGGTCCACAGCCTGGAGGAGAGAAAAAAAGCAATAGGAAAATTAAGAGGCAAAGGAAGCAGAAGCTGGGACCCTGCAAGATTTGGTACTTGGAGAAATAAACCATGTGGAGCAAGAGTTCTCCACTTATTTTGTTAACATGCAGACATCTAGTCACATCTTATGCAGAACAAGGAATTTCATAACAAGAAAAAATTCCCAATAAGAAATTTTATATCTCCAAGTGGCTTTACAAACACAAGTTTCTGTTCACTCAGATTAAGGAGATCCTAACTTTTTCTGGTAAAATATTTCAGCTCCTGGTTCAGGGCTGAAAAGACTTCTTTGGTGCTGTCCTAGAGGCACAAAGGTTCAGAACCAGCTACCTGCTCATGAAAGCCATGAATTTTAAAGACTTTTTGGTTGAGACTGTTCTTCATCTGGTTTGCTACTCTCTCACCTGTACAGTCTGACAGCCACTGGCTGAGCAGGACTGACTGGCTCATCCCTTTCCCTTCCAGGGAAGCCCAGACCTTCACCCTAGGGCTGCAGAGATGTACTAAACAGGTCTGCAATGCCACTCTGAAACGCAAACTGCTATGAGCAGGAATTTCAGCCAGTATAACTGGCTGACTGTTGGCATTTCAACAGCATGCTGCCTTGCCAGGGTCATCCCTGGGCAAAAAAGTGCCCAGGAGACAGGAAAACCAGATTTTCAGTAGTTTGTTAGGAATAGCACTGAGCTCTACAGCTCAGTGGCTGCTTCTCTGCTAGAAGGAACAGCTAGACAGAACAGAGAGAGACTGGTAAGGAAACGAGAGAGAAGTATGCACATCTGTGCTGGAAGAATAAACCATAGCCTGTGGTCAGCACAGTTCTGTTTGCAGACTGTCCCAGTTCCAGGCATCCTTCCCCTGCCATTTTAAGCTGTGTACTCCACACACATGGCAGGGACTGTGTCTTCCTCTGGGAAAGGAAACTGTTTACTCTGCTACACATAGATAACTAATCAAAACCCCACAAAAGTGTGGCTCAGACAGCACTTTTCAGACTTATACATGGACCAAACTGAGCAATCAGCCACCTAATGTCAACCCAGGAGGCCATGGTGGGACTGACACAAATTCAGCCTCATAAAAAAGTTTTAGTTTAAATCTTCCCAGGGTTTAGTGGGAAATACACTAGTTAAAATCATGGGTCAGGTAGGAATAGAAAAGATCATACCAGCTAAATATGGGTTCAAACTAAATCTAATCTAGACGGACCATCAGAGAATGGCAGACAGGTCCAGCATACACAGGAACAAGCTGAGAGAGAATCACTGCTTCAGCCAAGCCACTGATGAAAACAATAATTGAGAAATTGAGGACAAACCAGGAAAGATACTCTGTAAATGTGGTAACAACTGAGACCATTGCTACTCTACAATGATGAGACTTGGAGTCTGGGATAGAAACTTCCTGCATCAGAGTTGACTGAATCAAGATAATGGGGGAGCAATCAACAGGAAAGGAACTTCGGTCTCCTCCACCTGGTGCCAGTCTTCCCCAATGTGACCCTTGTCCTAATCCTGTACGTACTCCACCTGGATTCTCCCTCAGCCCCAGGCCTGTCTGTATTCCCCACAGCTGTAATCTGAGCACGCAACTCCTCAGCCACTCCATGGAGTAACTTTCACTACAGAACACGATACGCACACAAGACTGCTTCTGTATCCTTGAAGAGGGGCTATAGTTTCCCAAAATACATCAACTCAGTTTTCAGTCATAAGAGCCTGCCTCCAAGAATACACATCACCATAGTTCCGCTACCGGTCAGCTTTGTGTAGCTGTTCCCCAGGGACCACAGCAGCAAAGTTAGTCAACANAAAAACCCCCCCCCCCCCAAAACTCAAAAGGATATTGCCTAACGGCAGAGACAGTGTCTCTAGAGACAAAACAACAGATAGCCTGACATTGTTCTCTTCCTTCTGAAATTAAAAGTTCAAAGGAACAGCTAGGGCTGTTCTGTACTGTGCCCCCTGCACATCTGGGTAAGCATCTAACACCAAGTGCAAGAGCTGACTTTCAAGGGTGAAGCATCTAGAAGTGAGCCCTGTTTTTGAGTTATTTTTAAATGTTTAGACAGGACCTAAAATAGGACCAGTGTTTTGAGTACTTCTGAAGAGTATGAACCTCACGTAGGCCATGACATTTTTAGTTCAAAAAGGCTTTGGAACAGAGGTTTTACTGTTTATGCATCAGCTTATCACCCGTTCTAGCTCAAATTAAGTTAGAATCCATTACAAAGCAAGAAACACCCTTTCAAAGGAGGGAAATTAACACAAATGAGATGTAGGCTATCAGCAGTAAGGCAGTCTCTATATCTCAATAAAACCTACCATCCCATAATAGCAGGAACAGCATTTGCCACAGAGAAAAGGGGAAAGTCAGCTTCTCTACTTACAATATTCATCTTCACACCACCCTTCCTACCTGCGTAGTTTCTAGAAATACACTCTCCTCCTCTCTTCAAATTCAAGTCAACAGCCTGCAGACTCTAGCAGCGCAAGGCAGTGCCTTCCACAAGCAAGAGGTGCATGCTGTACATCACAAGCAGCACAGAACCAACCTAGAACACAAGCTGTGCCAGTCTCTTTTTTCACCAGTTTTATTAGCATCCCCCCTCCCACCCCACGCTGACAAACCAGGCTGCACTTGTCTGGCTCTGGCCTGAAACATAAGACTGAAGCAAAGCACTTTACCTCCCTGAATACTCTACCAGGCTTCAACAATGAGCAGCTCAGGGACTTCTTGGGATAAAGGTGGTTTCTATGCATTTAGTAACCTCCAATAGCTCCTTCTTCTGTGGACTTGCCCCATATCCTCATACAGACATACATACAGATGTCTAGCACTCACAACATCCTGTGGCAAGAAGCTTCCCGAGTTAACTGCACACATCAAGGACTAAGTTGTTACTTAGTTTGAAGCTTACTACATGCTGTCTCCACGCAATACCTACTCATATTTGTAATGGAAAAGGAAAAAAAAGGCTGCTCCCCCTCTAAACTTTCCATGCGATTCAGGAATTGGAGATAACTGTCATTTATTGTTTTTCAGGTGGAAGAATCCCAACTTATTCTGTTGCTCTTTGTATGGAAGGTAACACTCACCTCTGTTCACTGTTGCTGCTGTTCCATTTCTAAAAACTGAAGATACCTCTATTAAGATGGCAATGGTTTTCCTAAAGCTGTAGAAAACTCAACTTCCATAAGAGCTGGAGGAACTACTGGGATGGTTATCAAATACAGCAGGGATTCCCCACTTCTATAGTGAATTGCCCGTCAGGTAGTTCTCTGTTAAAATATTCAGCCTAACTCCTTAAACTGAGTTTGTTCAAAAGCAAGTTTACTTTCAAGCCACAGTATTCAGTTGCACCCTTCTTCCTCCAGAATAGGGTGTATTTTCACAAAACTTTCTCTCCCTTTTAGTTCTTTGAAAATACAAATTATCTTATGTTTGAATTAGCCTGCCCTGATGAAGGGTAGATCCCTCACAAGATCGTGTGCCAGAGCTTAATTCTGTCATACATTCTTTATGAACATTTCAATCCAGCAGTTTTTCCTCAAGTATGGGCACAGTATTTAGAGATTTCCTGACACTACACAGAACAGTGTTGTCACCAGACCTTGTTCTCCTGCAGAGTCATATA
This sequence comes from Melanocharis versteri, assembly GCA_013397845.1. Taxonomy (NCBI): domain Eukaryota; kingdom Metazoa; phylum Chordata; class Aves; order Passeriformes; family Melanocharitidae; genus Melanocharis; species Melanocharis versteri. The sequence continues at coordinate 571,022 of VZTG01001354.1, read as the reverse complement.
AGAATATTTGGGTTTGCAGACTATTTGTATCATGACTCCCTGAAAATCCTGAGTGATTTCTTCCACAAATGCAGTAATCCTAATTGCTTCCCACATTCTTTATGAGATATAGAACTTTGTTAGTAATACACGCTTAGCTGACTAAGCAACCTAAACTTTCCTGTCAAGCTGAAATAACTTTCCTGGCTTTACTCTGTCCTTTGCCAGTTTTACTATTAAGAGTCAAATAAACATTTTTAAAGATGCAGATATGCAGAAGTATAACTGGAATTACAAAAGAGAAGGAAGGCCATTAAAACCCAACAGAACAACATATTACTTAGAGTTACAATACCCAGTGCTAACAGCTTCTTAAAAATATAAACCTACCCCAAAATTTAGGGTTTTGAACCATACTCTAAGGGTTAGAAGGAACACCTCACCCCACAATGGCCCATAACTGGTCCTGATAAAAACAAAGAACCCTTCTCCCAAGGTTCTATGAGCATCTGAAGTGTTTTCAAAGGCAAAGGTGAATGCTTCTCCTGAAGAACTCTTGCCTTGCACACAGCACTGCAGTTGTATGTTTATCTTTCCTCTTAAAATGTGATGGTGCACAGAAAATACGGCAGAAAATCAGTCCCTGAACTGCTTAAAAGGGAGGGGAGGGAAGAGGAGGAAACAAGTAACACTCTCCTAGGTAACATCAAGTTGCTACTCCGGCTGCACAGGAATGAAGCCGAGTGCGACTCAGATAATAACCGTAACTCACATTTCAGAAGTTAGTTTGTTCAGACATGATCTTTCACACTTAAAGGTACTAAAAAGCATGTCCTCTAGTGCACTTCTGTTAGAGCACTTTTTCAGTAGTATCTGGACAGAATCGCCTCAATATCTCAAACAGTACAACACACAGTCCTCTGGCCTCCTTACGATCTTGTATTTTTTATGTATCCTGAAAGCATGGATCCAGAAGGGACTGGCCTGAATTCAAGTCATCTCAAGTACTTACTCACTCCCTATTTCAAACTGCTTTGATTTAGTGGTTTTACTGGAACCACCTAGAGCAATGCAAAGCTGAGGCAACCAGACTCACCAATCTGTACACTTGTTATATTTATTCAGGACTTATTCTTGGATTCTCCAGATTGAAAGCAGTTTCCTGAAAACTTGCTCTTTATTATCTAAGAGTTCCATCCAGGTCTACTACCAAACCGAAACACACAGGCTGGACCCCAGAGAGGTCTGGGCTGGGGGATGCTGTCTGGTTTTGTCCATTGTTTTTATTTCTGCTGATTCCTCCTGCCGTTAGAGCTGCAAATCCAACAAGCAGACATCCTTCTGATGAAGGGCTCCTGTACTCCCAGTGCTCTAACGTGATACTCATCTCTCCAGTGCAAAAGTCAGTGACTCATCTACATCAGCTCCTAGTATCCAGGTGCCAGAGTTTCACTTCCCAGCCAGAAGCTCATGCAGATTTGCAGATCTCCAGAAACTCATTCAGTCTGGGATCTCTGGTGTACCACCCTACATTTGATATTCAAATTCCCATATTCAAATTCCATGTATTCACCTTCAGAGTGCTTTGCCAGGCAAACTGACAGCGGAGTTGTAACCATCCAGTTTAATAGGAAGCAGCCTGAAAGAATTCAGTTTCAGGGAGACATTTCTTCAAGGGTATATAGCTGTCAACACCACAAAGCTCAGCCAGCACAAAGGAGCTCATCATACTCCATGGTGATTGACAGACAGAGATGAACATCACTCCTGCTCCAGGAGTCTGTCTTCAGATTTGGCAACACTCACTGGCCCATTTCTACTTATAGATCACCATTAGAAACTCATGGTTTTGTTTTGGTTTTTTTTGGTTTGTTTCTGTCTGTAGGTTAAATTAATTCCCTTCTACAGAAAATTTGAAGTTTAAAAGTTAGTTTTTATGCTTCAAGTGCAGCACCAGAGGTGCCAAGAAGACTCTTACAAAAGGTGTACAGTGGCCCAACTTTGGTAGCACTGCAACCCACAATTCTCAATCACTCTCTCGAGAAAGTTGGGGTGACAAAGACAAAAATGACAAGCAAATAGGCAACCTCTGGAGTAAATACATTTGCTTACAGCAGAACTCTACAGAACAGAGCTTGTGTTGAAGAGATGTCCTTCATCCTTCACAGGATTTCCCTGCATAAAGAGAATGTTCCTATTGCAAAAGGAACAAGTGAACACTCCCACATACAGCCACTCACTCTTTCCAGTAGACCATGTGCCTGGAGAACTCGTCCAACTAATCACAGGTGGTACAGTTGGTCAGGTGGGTTCGTCACGCAGCAGCATCCAGAGGCTGCCCAGCATGACAGTGGCCACACACAGAGAGATGATCAGGAACACGGAGGAGCCCAGCGGGCTGCAGCAGTCCATGGGCATCCCAGTGCTGACTCCCGGCACATTTTGCTTACCATCTGGACTCTTGGGAGCGTTGAGACACCTTCATTTCTGTTATTGAAGAGTGTGCCTCAAGCTGGAAAAAACAACAGAGCATGAATTGCAAAGACTATTTTTCCAATAAATTAAATCTGTTGCACTTGACTCCCGCTGTGGTTCCCTTCCCCCGAGAAGGCATGGTCTGGCCAGCTGCACAAAGTCCAGGCAGCCCTGGGAAAACAATGGGATCTTTTTCTTGCCAGAACCAGCCTTCCTGTTCACCCTTCTAACCATGGCATGGAGGACACCCCCAGTGTGTCTGCGGAGGAGAAGAGTCTGTTGGCATAGCAACTGCACACGCTAACTCTCTGCTAATGAACAGGGATAAAATGTTTTGTTCTCATTAGGAAAAATACAGACACATTCCTGATTGGTGAGTAATGTCTCTGCCTCTGGGAGATTAGCTCAGAGCTGTGCAGCCTGAAACAGCCTCAATTCAGCCCACTGCAGTGCTTCCCTTGAACAGCCACTCTCCAAGGACCCCACATCTCTCAAGGGAAAGACCACAGAGCTTTCTGCAGCACTTTGCCTTCGGGCCTGAGACAGCTGAAGGCTAGAATAATGAGAAGAGGCTAGACAGGAGCAAACCAGAACAGGCACAATGGGAACACACCCCCTGTCCCTGCAGGGGAGCCAGCTCTCGCTGGTGCCTTCGCTGCACCTGGGTCCCAAGCTACCTCGCAGCCAGTGAGAGTTTCTCTTTGTGCAGGTTTGCGTTGCACGGGGCTCAGATCAGCCTGGGACCCCAGCTCCCACTCCAGCCACATTTCCCAGTGCTGGGTAAATAAATGGACAAAGCAAAGAGGTGCAGAACACTCAAAAGCAGAGCTCGGTGACCATTAGGTGCCTGGGTGCAGAAAAGAGAACAAGGACTCCTGCCTACCAGTCTTTATTAGGATTTTGGCAACAATCAACAAGATCCACCATGAGTCTGGTATTTGCAGAGAATTTGCACACTGTTGTTTTATCACTCAGGTCTGTATCCAGGTGCTAACCCAGGCTACACAAAGCCTCTGTCCACACAGGCAATACTACTTCCCAAACCCTCTCCCCTCCAGATCCTCCTGCCACAGGAGCCAGCACAGCAAGTGGGAGGACCACAGCACTTCACTCTTCGCAAAGAAGATCTGGGGCAGATGCAAGGCCAGACACCCAATGCACAAGCAAAAATCCAGTCTCTAACCACACCTTTGCTGGGCTTTTAGCATAACCTGGTCTATACAGTGCAAACACAGCCCAGCAGAATCAAACTGTGTAACTGCACTCCGAGCCCACAGTTCATCTTTATGCAGCTACTGGGTCCCATTTGCTCACACACCTTGCCTTGAATTCAGAAGCTGTTGAGAATAGGGACTGCACACCTTAGACCTCAGAGGGGACTTTAGAGTCTTTCTAGGGACTGAAAAGGTACGCAAACTCCCTTCTCCCTCTGGTGAGAGATTGCTGCTGGCTAGGATTGGTACCTCACACAGATACACTCAGCTCCACAGCAAATTGGGATGTAGCAGAGTTCTCTTCCTCTCCCAGGCCCCTGCACTGTTAATGGAGATGGACTGGGACTTAGGCTCGCAGGCAGCCGTAGGCTGTGCTCTGAGCACCCACTAACTCCCTTACCCGGCCCCTCAGACTTTTACCTGCCCTTTTCCTGCTCCTCAGGGCTTCAAACACCTCAACTCAGCAGCTCAAAGTGATGCAGGACGAGAAGGCAGAGTCAGCACTGGGAAGGAAGGACTCTGCTCCCTTATACCTCTGAGAAACATGCATGTGCTGCAGGGAACCCAGTGTTGCTGCTCTCCCCCAGCCACAAAACCTGTGTGTTAACCTATGCTGTGATCTGCTCATGGGACTGCTCGGGCTTCATTTCTACTTTATGTCCTTCCAGCCTAGAATTCTGTTATTTCAGTCCCAAGGCAGGCACTCTACTGCCTGCAAACCCATCTCTCTTCGCCTGAAGGAGAGAAAAAACCCAGGCTCTTGCCCAGCAGCGACAGACCCCGGCCTTGGCTGGCAGCCCCTGCCCAGCCTGCCGTGAAGCGCAGATCCCTCCCAGACCAACACAGGGCCAGAGGGGCCGGGGTGCTGTTTTCCAGCCTCCAGGCATTTCACTTGTTCCAGGCGATCCCTCCCCCAGCCCTCAGAAAGGAAAAGCCGTGGGAATGGAGCTCAACACCCCGAAGTAGGCTCACCCCCGGGCGATGAGGAGCTTAACTCCCTGCGTGCCGGCGGGCAGCCCTCCGCACAGGCTGGCAGGGCCTCGGCAGGCGGGGACATCCCGGGAGCGGCCGCGTCCTGCTCTGCACCGACCGGCACCTGCACCACAGCCCCCAGAGCTGCGGCAGCAGCGAAGGGACAGACCTGCCACTCGTCCACCACAGTCCCTCTCGCCTTCCCAGGACGCTCCCCGCTCCTGCAGCTCTGCTTTCCGGTGCTTCCATCCTCCACCACCACACAGACAGCAAGCCCCAAGAGGAAAGACCTCTTTTCATCTTTCCACTCTCCCAGCAGGTCCCAGAGGCTGCCCACTTAACAAAAAGTTATCTTTACCATGTCATCAAGGCACTTTTCCTCCCTTTTGCCCCACACGCTGCGGTACAAAGCCGCCCTCGTGGGCGCAGAGCCTGCGGTCAGAGCCATCAGCCAGCATGTCAGGAGTTAAGTTCGCATTTCCATTCTCCTGACCTGCACCAACGCTGGCTGAATATCGAGCTATTCTTTGCAGCTTGATAAAGCATGAGAAAGCTAAAGGCCTCACACACTCCTCTTTTCACAGCTTGGCCTGCTGCCCACAAGCTGTCACTCCCTGGCACCCAGGGCAAAGAGAGAGAGGAGGCCAAACTGCAGCCAGCTGCAATGAATCACTCGCTCCCCGTCCCTCCTCCCCAGGGAGCCCGGGTCCCTCCTTCCGGCAAGGGGATAATGTCTGCCTGGCTGCGCTGGCTTCTTTCACAGAAAAAGCCATCCTCGGGCGGGGGGAAGGAGGGGGGGGACTCCTATTGCAAAAGCTGCTGCCACAAAAAAGCGCAGAGCAGCTCCCAGCAAGGCTGAAGAACACGGATTTCTGCTCAGCAGCTGGATGGGAACGCACGCCTGCAAGTGTTCAGCACAAACACCACTTAAAAATCTGAAGTTGGTCATTTGTCTAAATTGCAGGAAATTCTGGAGGAAGGCTCAGGCACAGAATCGGATTTGAAGGAGATTCTTTATCTCTTCATGCCCCACTCATGCAATATTTATTTTGGGGACTGATTTCCATTCAGTCCCTTCCTGGCTCCCTTCTCACTATATCCAGCCCAATTACCAGGTTTCAGCCAAGCTCTTTCGACCAACACCACCACCATCCCCTCAAGTTTATTTTGATGGGTTCCATCACACAAACTGCTTCCACACATTACAGTCTGTTCTTCATTTTTAACACAAAACAGCAGAGGGAAATGTCCAGATCTCAGGGTCACTGGCATCCAAGACAAAAAATGTAGCTGAGAAGGCACAGGAACATCAAGGTCATCACGTGCATTTCTTGCACTACAAACCCACATTTGGAAAGCAGTGCTTTCAAAAGGTAAAGATGTCCAAGCCTTTGCAAGGTCAAGATGTCAGCTGTTTGCTTTCTGAGAAAGGGGATATTCATCAGTAAAACACATGCCAACTCAACCCCTCTCCATCAGCCAAAGCATGAACTGAACAGTGGCACGTGGATCCACATGGCACAAGGGATACCTCCATCCACTTGTTTCTGTCTCCAGCAAAGAATAAATTTGCTGCACAGCAGCCAGTCCCTGCTCAACAGTTGCATCTCTCCCAGTACAGAGAAAGGAGCTGCAAACTGCGGTTTTACTGGGAAGAGGGTTTAACCCCAAGCCACACAAAGGCAAATTCCCATTACCTCAAGGGCAACATGAGAGGTTGCTTTCCCAACGGCACATGCTACCAGGTCCAGCATCCCTCTTCTCCCACTAGCACTACCCCAGTGCCTCATATCCCTAACTGCCATACTCGCTGCCCCCCTTTCCTATCCAAGGCAGCCATTTAGGCTCCAAATTCAGCATACCTGTCTGCCGGTAGTGTGCTTCAAATTCAGCCAGTGTGAGGGCAGGATTAAATAAATTCCTCTTATCTCTTCCTGCACTTGCAGGGTGATGAGGGAAGGAAGAGCTGCACAGTTCTCACCTGGCAGACAATGTTTATTCAAACAGTGAGACCCTCATCAACTTTGTTTGGGTCACAGAGATGATCCACAAAGGGCTTCTTTTATTATTGTTGTTGTTTGCGCTTTCAGGGTGTTTGTTTTTACAAAATCTGGAACAGCACAAAACAAAATAACGAAAAGAAACCTTTTTTTTTTAAGAGATACGGAAGGACCTTCACTATTCCTAAAGCCACCTTCATCACAAACTAAAACAAGTCTTAAAAACACTATTTCAGGGGCACAGGCTGTCAAGAATCACAAGTAATCACAGTCAATGCCACTTTATCACGTCCTCTGCCAGATGACACACTACATATGGATTTCCCCTTATGATACATTTATAGCACTTTGTAAGGTTTCTCCTGCACTCTTGTACATCTACATCAATAAGTGTCTCCTCCACAACACCTGCAGCTACAAAACTAGTACATTGAAAAGATTATTACACTGAGCATCCATAAGTTAGTAAGCTCCAGAAATCAGGTTACCCCTTGTGCAAATGAAATACAAAACACTCCCTAACCATACTCACACACACTGTTCTGCTGCGGGAATGCCAGCTTATCTGGCATTGCCCTCCTCTGACAGAAGGATCTCTAAATGCAAAGCTTAATAGAAACAGTTAATATCCTGAGCGTGGCTCTGAGCCATCTGAGCTCTATGTGTAATATAATCGGGTTCATAATGCCCAGAATAGCACTCTGGAGTCCTAGTACAGACTAAGACCTCACTGTATTAAATGTTGTGTGGATAGTTGCAGTGGTGCCGTTTTCTCTTCTGTAAAATTACTGAGCGCCATATACAGGAACCAACCATAACCCATATTTTACAGAAGTTGGGACACAGGAGAGCAATGTATACTTTTCAAATGTCTTTTTTTGGCAGCTAAATCAAGTTAGTATTTTCACAGACACACTGAGGGAGGGAGGGAAGGGAACACTGAGGTTACTCTCTCTCCAGAGCAGACAGGCAAAAGCCTAGTTCAGCCAAAGCTCACTGAGGCTCTTTATGTTCCCGTTCAGTGACAGAGGTCACTTGTCGAAGCCTGAAGCAGATCTGGTACAGGGCTGCCTGCTAAGCATGCTGGCAAAAGGATCTGAGCTATACCCTTCTCTGCAGTTGTTTGTGTTTCTTCAGGAACACCAAAGACCTGGAGTCTGTCCCAACACTGCTTGCACTGCCTTTGCTAAAAACATGCCTTTTAGCTCCAAAGTAAAATTTGTCTTGAATTCTTTGTGCTCTGAAGAAAGAAGCCCATACACAGGATCCACGAAGAAAGTAATTGCATGTGTTTGCCAAAACACTTCACTTACGCAAATTCTAATTCTCTCGGCACAGATTCCAGGATACTCTCCTACCATAAATACAGGTTAGATCCATGTTTGAGCTGATTACGCTGTGATGCTCTTTAGGTTCACATTGCACAGCAGGTGCTGCTCATACTTCCAAAGCATCCAGAAGTCACAGCTCTTCAATTCATTGATTTTTATGAAGCACCGGGGTCATACTGTCTGGCCTTCAGCTGATCACAGTTCATGAGCTTTCTGCACATTTCTGGCTTCGGAACTGCATGTGTTTGAAGTGAATAGAGACTAGATGCCTTTTGGCAAGATGCCTGAGGCAAAGGCCTCAAGAGAGAAATCCACCATTTCCCAGGCTGATACAAATGGACAGGCATCCCCTTGCTTCAACTTTTATTCCCTATTTGTGAACTGGCTACGAAGAAGGACATTCTCCCCTCACCTAAAAAAAATCTGTGTTTTTTAGCACTGCTTTGCCTTTTTTTCTGCTCTGTGTTTTTCCCCAGAGACGAGGAGCCCCGCCAGCTCATGCAGTGTCTGATCAGAGTCCATCCTGCCTTGGCAGCACGTTCTCCTGAGCTAAACAGAACAGGTGGGGAGGCAGGAAGACAAACTTTCACAAAGCTGTTTCTTAAACCAGATTTACAGGGATACAGTGAAACAGAGTAGGGTCATGGGCGAGGAGAGACTGGACACATTTATAGCTAACCAGCAAGACTGCCACGAGAGACCGAGACCTAAAACAGATTTTCAGGGAGAAACACCAAACCCAACTATCACCTGCAGCCCAACTGGGAGCTGCCACTGCCTCCACTCTTGCTGTACCACTGCAATGCAATCACAACCACAGTACCATCCTTTCCCACTGAAGCTACCTGTTCCTTTAACAGGAGGTCATAAAAACTAACCCATCTTTTGCATGCCACAAGTGATGAGGATCTGAAAGTCTGGGTTTTGGCATCTAAAGTAACTGCTGTGAAAATATTGCAGGAGATTTTTGCCAGAACAGGTGAGAAGAGCTTTCCAACTTATTGAAAAACATAACGTGTACAGAGGCAACGCAGTGCAGAACTGCAAGGACAGCAAAAATCGAAGTCCCACTGCTATGGTGAACATTCCTGAGGCTGTCAGTGTGGGGAAGAGGAGCAAGTCGGTCGCTGCTTTACCTGTAGTTACTCAGGAGATAAGCCATCAAGATCTACAGAAATTCTGATTATCTTCTGGAATAACAGATGCAGTTTCTGGGAGAAAGATTTTTCATAGGGATATTTTTGACTACTGGTTGAATAACTTCTTTGTTCCAGACTACAGCAAAAAAAAAAAAAAAAAAAAGGCCCTTCTTGCTATTGCTTTGCCATTCAAGACACTGTCATTGTCACCTTTCAGATGTGTAAGCATAAGAGACAGCAGCAGCTGAGCTGTAGTAATTAGGAGGGAGAGATGTGCAGGCCTTGTCTCACATCTTCCTGTTAAGATGCAGTTTACACTTTGGCAGGTTTAACAGTCCCCAGTGAAAATAAGCCATCTGCATCTGCTCCAGCACACCATCCTCATTTCTGAACCCTTCAAGCAGTTCTGGAAAAAATCAGCATTGCCTCCCTGCTTTTTTCAGGCCTAAATGCAGTCATGAACCCATTAATTCTCTTACAGTAATGCAGGAACACTGGCTCTAGACCTGTTCACAAGGCATCTACTTCAAAAAAAACATTTCCTATTTTACTCAGGCATCTACCGAGTTCCAAGTTTCACTGCTTTCTGTACTTGCAGCAGGGAAGCCAAGAGGGACGCAAGCAACCTTATTCAATTCTATTCACAAGCACCCTTCCTTGGGAAAGCCAATAACTTTCAGAGGGTCTCTGCAGACTTTGCTCCACTGCTTTGCACACTGGAGAATGGCTGGTTGCTAATCCTCTTTTCACTCAGTGAGCACAGACCCAAAGGTTTTCATTCCTGTGAGCTCAGAAATTTCCATTTCCATTTGAGAGAGACATTTTCCTGGCAGTTCTCAAAAGATGCATTTGTAAAATAGGGAAACAACCTCAAGGAATGCTAAAGCAAAGGAATAAAGCTGTACGTGGACAGTCTTTCTACCTCAGCCAGGAAAGGAAATTCCTTCTCAGCACCAATGCCCCATAAACACAACCTACTCTGCAACTACCAAACAGTTGATCAACACAAAGTGACCAGCTGACCACCCTACCCTGTACAAACACCATTTTCCTCAGTGTTGGTTTCAGACCACCTGAGGCAACAGCCTCCAAAATCTCAAATGAAAGAAAAAGTCCAGAAACGTGTATTTGTGTATGCAATACAAAAAAAGAAAAGGGGTGCACATCAGATGGCTGCAACAGATCAATACATTAGAGAGGGAAAGGTGTTCTACTGAACTTACTACAGGAAGACATACTCATGTCAGTGGTTTTTAAACTTGTAGTCCATAGACTTTTGCTGTCTCCAAAGACAATTAAAAAACCAAATCCATTGTTGTATCTGTATCGTAAAACGTTTAGAAGTTTGCACATCCAAAGAGGTTGAAACTTGCTTCTTCCAAGTGCAAAAGATTTAGATGGCCCAAAGCCAAGTCCCAGAAAAAAGCCCTAGTCAGTGGCTCAGGAATGCCAGCACTTAACACCAAACAAACGCATACAAACCCTCTGGTAGGGCAATTCTCAGTATCATCTCCCACAAAAACTCACTTAAAATTGCAGCTATCATTCACCTCCTTACTTCTATTCCAGGGAAACCTAACTGAGTCTCCCTTTGGCCCTCTCCAAAGTAGTCAGCCGAGTGAGCTATTTTCCCTGCCTTGCTTTGGGGAATTCCTGCTTGGTGTTTCTGTAAAGAGAAACAAGAAGGCTTCACACCGCATCAGGCAGGATCCCCTCCATCACTCCCAGCTCCTTAGCAAAGGCATTCCTGAGGTGCACTGTGCCCTAATAAATCAACAAAAGCGCTCCAGGTTTCCCGGCAGCTGGGAACTGGAATTCTGCAGTGAAGGCAAACACCTCTCCAGCTAAAGCAAACACAGCCAGGGAGCCCCTGCTGAGTGCCACAGCTACTGTCAAAAGAGGGACAGAGGGAGAAGGTGGGATCATAAGGCATCTGGCTGACAAAGCGCAATCCAGCATGAAGACAGAAGATGGTCATAAGCCCAGCCCTGACCTAGGCATTCCTCTGTGCAGGCATGTGCTTGCCAAAATGTTTTATCACAATAAACCCACAAAACTTCATTTTTAGAGCAATGACCATCTTGCCCTGATACAGATGGTACTTTTGCCTCTAAGAGCATTTATTTTAGTGTTTAGAAGACCCATGTAAAAGATCCTGCAAAAATACAGAACAAAAATAGCTTAGTCTTAAACAGCTTATAACTTAACTCAAAAATAAACTGAGACAAAGGGAACAGCAGTGATCAGTATGAGCAGCACTCAGCTCGGCAGAACAAGACGACTGCTGTTTCCAGGGGTAAAGGAAGGCATTTGGGTTTTTTTCTTTTTAAACTATATAACAGAAAAGACCTGATGAAAGATTTTAGAGAAGAATTATTAGGTGGGTTGGAACACATTTATGGGCCAACCACCTCTTACACAGAAACCAAACCAGCATTTTTCAAAAGCAGCACGAGGAAACAACAGAGGGTAATGTTACCAGACAAACAGCAGCAAGAGCCCAGTTTCCAGCACTAACATTTGCTAGATTGCATACAAAAAATTAGATGGGCTACTTCAGTACCTCATTTTCAGTTGCACTTGGTAAGAGAAAGGAGAAACCAAGCAGGGCTGACACAGTGACAGTAAAAGCAAAAGAGCTGACTGCCTCAAATGCTCTTACAACAGGCACAAGCCCATCAATACCATAAAATATCTCTCATTCAGTAAAAAAAAGGCATCTTCCTCAGATGCACCCTGAGAGCTGGAATAAATACCAAGATTTTACCATCTCCCCCTCCTCATGGTTATGCTCTCCCATAGGGAGTTTCCTGGTAACGCTTTCAGTGCATGGATGGGAGGCAGCACAGGGTAAGTGTGAACAAATTTACTCATGTCAGACCCAATCTGGACTGCAAATCCAAGTCTTCAGCTTACATGGCATCATCATTTGGAGCTCTCACTTTGAGACCACTGTGAGGCACATTTTTCTTCCCATTCCCTTGAAGAACCACCAGATCCCAGTCCACAAGCAAATACTGCCTTTAGGGTAAATCCTGGTCTACCTACACGTGGTTAATTGAGACACACAGAGGCCAGGCAGCTGACAGTGCACAGCAATGGTGCAAAGCCAGCTGCCCCATCAGCAGGTGAATACCAGGAGCTCCTAAACCACAAATCATCCCCCCCTAGCCTGAGGGAGATCCAGCTGGCAGAGCTGTGTTCTGTTTGGGAAGACCCTGAGTGGTACTTAAAAGCCCTGAGTCTCAGGAAAGAAATAACAGATGAATGTGCCGGGTGAAGGACTCCTACATATGTATACGTGGAGAGAGATGCACACAAAGGAGGGCGGGGGGGCAGCTGGGAAGAGTGACAGCAAGACTTGTCTCTGGGCCTTGTGCTTATTTTGACCTTTCAGTTAAAGATTCTCCAAAAAGGCACTGCTCAGCCCCAAGCCTGATTAGATGTCTTGGGAAAAACAGAGCACAAAGCATCACACATGAATGAGCACAGAGCCATAACACGATCTTGATATTCCCACCCATCCATATGGCCAAAAAAAGCGACGTTCTTCAATGCAAACATTGGCAGCAGCAATATGAAACTAATGTGTTAATTAGCAGATTTTGCAATCCAGCACACAGCAGAGACTGCTGATGGTGGCTATTATATAGTCAATCAGAAGTGAAACAGAACAAGTACCACGTTACTTAAACCATTCACAACAAGGTTAATAATTTGCTAATTGCATATTTCTGGCCTGAGCAGACCAAGGTCTGTTTTTCAAGCTTCTTTTCTCAAAGGTATTTTGAAATGTATTAAGTAGGGCAAGCTCTCCATCACTTGCAACTCTTCTATTTGTTAACATTCAGTCTCAACTTGAATGTTTAGCTTAAATTCAAGAAAGGCCACTGCCTGGCTTTACACAGCATCAGCCTAAACGAGCTCAATGATTTCCCAGCCTTGTAAAACTCTTTAGTTTACAGCCTGTAAACAATCACAAGTTATTCTGAAACAATCACAGGCTAAATTACAACATTCATCAGATTTACTCATTGTACAGGATTTTCACATTGAATGCAAGATAAGATTATGAAACTGAATTACTTAAATGCAATTGGAATTTAACACAATTCCTTAGAGTACCTGAGTTTACACACTAAATGCTTAATAAAACTCTACTCTTCTGGAAAGTTTAATCAATAAAATAAATACCGCAAGACAGGCGAGCTACACTATTTATTACACTGGTATTTCTAAGAAATATAAAAAAATATAAAGAAGATTTCATTTTCAGGAGATATTTGAAGTACAAACCTCAAGTTGACACTCCCGTCATGAACAAGATTCTTTACATCCAGGATGTACCACTTATGGTGCATAAAACATCTAGACATAAACAAAGTTTGGAAGGAAAAGAAAAAACAGAGACGAAGAACACCACTGAATTGGTCTTGGGGTTATTTCTAAAGCACAGAAAAACAGAAATCAATTGCACCAGGACTAGTCAGAGTCACATAATTTAAGGTACAGCCGCTCTGATTTCCTGCCTAACACACAGGCACTGTTCCATTTTATCCACTCACACCTCCACAAAGCCCATTAAGTGGTTCTGTGAAATGTAGTGGTTTATGGCATCTAGACTAAAGGCCTTTGGAGGTCAAAACGTAAGTTCACTACTTTGCTAGTAGTTTGCTACAATGGCTCCATCATTCTTTCTGGCAGCGAGGCCAGACTAATTTCTTATTTGTTTGCCTTCCGCCTTGAGCCATTAATTCCTTCTCTGCTGGATTAAAGAAGAGTTCCTCAGAGTCAATTATGTACATGTTTTAACCAAGTCACCTCTCAACAGTTTTTTTGGCAATCAACAGATTGGTCCTGTCAGTGTCTCAGTACAAGGCGTCTTTCATTGAGTCCTTAAACAGCTTATAACTTTTTTTTTGTTTCTTTAAATATCAGTTTGATTGTCCTCCCCCCACCTCTTCCCCCTTCTTCAGGGTCACTGCTTTGGTGGGGCACAATCAGTGAAAAATCAGCATCTCTGGCACACAGAAGTCCAAACTTGCCTGTATCAGATGGATGCCATTTCACTGGACCCGTTTTACAGCATAACGGAGGAGCTACAGAAATCAGGCTGCAAAGATTGTATCAGTTCACTAACAGTCAATTATCTGACTGTACTGAGTGTAAGGAGCTCGTATCTTTCTTTATCACCATTTAATCATTTCTCCAAAAGCTCTAAGGAAAACTTCACTACCTCCCCCATTCTGCCAAAGACTTACATATTATTCAGGATACTCAAGTAAGAAAATCCCAACATTTCTGACATTTCCAGCCATGGTTTTGAATTTGTCCTCAGCATGGCCTGCTTCTCTGGTGAATCAACATTAGCAGTGGCTTTAGACTTATTTTCAGAATACTGATGAACTACTGAACAGCAGAGTACACTACTGATGCTTGCTGAAGTCACCTGCTAGGAGTACCACTTTCTGAAATGTTCCCAGTAACCCATGATTTCAGAAGCATCAGCCTTTTCTTTTAATTAAATAATTATGAGGTATGCTGTTGGTGTTGGCACAGATCAATTATTCATACCATTGTATGACTCCAAGTCAAATATCCAAGAAACACATTACACGAACAGTCACCTGCTGCCGTGTTTCTTTCCAGCAGAACTTTCTTACTATTAACACAACCCATCCCTACAGAGGTGTATACCCTCTGAAGTATACATCAAAAGCTATAACTACCCATCTCAAATCTCCCCAAAGACCTGACTTATTCAAGATGACTGCATAAAAAGCATTAATCCCTTGTAGATGTTAACCAGGCACTCCATATCACAAGGACTGGTACCTTCCTCAACTCCTGTTTTAGCAGGAAGCCCATTGAACTTCCACCTCTAACCAGATTTCCATTGCGTGCCACTTCTCATTTTGTGTTACTTTTCATCTTGTGTTATATATTAAACGCACATCTAAGTTTGCAAAGAGCGCAAGGCAGAGAGTTTATGCTCTGTGTGCAGGCAGGAGCACAGGCCAGGTTTGGGTGCAGGTCAGTGTGACAGCTGGAAGGGCTCTGCCTATTATACCACTTGGAAGAAAGTAATTCCAAGGCAACAGTGTAGAATGAGGCACGTGGCTTTTACCAATCCTTACCTTGGGCATTTTCAAAGCAAGAAATTCAAATTCCCATTGTGAACCCCCCAGTCCAGCTACCTGGGAACACCAATACTGGCTGTCTGTCAGGGACAAGATCACCAAGACAGCTCCAAGTAGTAGGAACAAGAAGCCTGTGGAACACCGGTTGCAGGGAAGGCTACCCATCAGTTTTAACAGCAGAATGTCTCTCATATTTATGCATGACCGCTCCAGTGAGCTGCATGACTGCTTCTGTTGATCTGCTCGCAGTGATCCATTCTTTCAGTAGGAACACCAGGAGGAAGCCATGCTGGGACTGGGCAAGGGAAAAAAACCACCCCATGGACATACTGAATGGGACAGAAAATTCCTCTACAATTTCTGCAAGTTTATTTCCAGCAATGCCCTGCATTGACTTTTCTAGCAGCTTTTTGGGACACCTTCACACATCAAAGCCCAAACCACACCCCAGTAGTCATTTTGACTAAACCTACTTTAGAAATTGATTAAACCATTGATTTTTTCATAGCTTAGATAGACACAAAGTGACCTTTCCATCCCACAAAAAACCAAAGGGAATTAACACATGTAAACAGAGTCTTCATTTATAAGGGAGTGTTTTGCTCCCTCAGAAGGAAAGTCCTGCAATACTTTATTTTTTTTCTTGCATATCTCAAAAGATCAATTCTCCTCCCTCCACTTAAGCTTTTCACCTTTCTGTCCAAAACAGGCCAAAGGCACAAGACTTCTCAGAGCATACACAGAAAAGCAGCTTGAAGACAAACACAAGTCTTTCTATAGGTCACCAAGTGGTAAAGATATCAGTACAATTTTGTCAACTAACAGTTCTATTTCAGTCTGTGAAGCAGCAACGCAGAGGACAGTTCACAGCAGAGATAACAGTTTTACAAGCACAAAAAGTTTTATTCTTTCTTTATACAGTAAAGAGGTTTTTGAGATGTATTTTTCATTACTGAGCGGAATAATAATGATGCTCCATGTGTTTATACTGGTTGAGACCATTTCCCTTGTGAATCACCGCATACATATAATTTCTACCTGCTTAAAATAAACACACTGTGTTTTGGGCAAAGTTCCTTCATTAGGACCTTGTGCCTTCTGGTACTTACTACATGGTGCACTTGGGGATGCAGATTACAATCCTAGAGCTGAACAGCCAGGTGTCATTTGTGTTTTGATGATCCAAAAGGCTCTGGCAGCCTGCAGAGAACACAGTGACTGTAATTGTCACTGTAGCACCCATTAGGATCACACTGTGCTGGCAGCACTGGTAGGAAGGGAAACAGATGCATACCCAATGGCTTTCAAACAGTCAGGAAAAGGATGAAGCCACAGAACTGTGAGTGCAGGTCATTCTCCTGTAACACCTTTGCTCAGTGCAGCAGCATCCTGGGACTTGCATGTGGATGCTAAACACCTGCACCAGGCACAGACACAAACCTTTGATCAGCAAGAGAACACTGAACTGCAAAAGTACTTAACCAGAAATGTTCTTGGGGCTGTGCGAGTAGCACCAGCATGCAAGTTCCTCCCAGCAGGACACCCATCCCTGTCATCCACTGGAGAGTAAACACTATTCAGATGTTATTTGTCTGTAGCTAATGAGTTTGGCACTCATAGATCCATGGCGAGAGCTCTGCTACAGCAGGTCTGTGATGGTAGGATGCTGTAGATGTATTTGGATGGCTGGATTCAAATAAACACTGCTCTGTGATGTCCATCAGCTTGCCTACTCTTTCTACTCTTCACAACCCTTATCCACAGAGTTCAACAGAGACAGCTCTCCACAGTGGTGAAGCCTAGTTAAGCATTGTGAACAGTGGCCATTATCAGTATAGGTCATTAAGGAAAGCTTCGTGATGCCACCACTCTGTACAGACAGGCATCAGACCCACAATGAAACTGAACAATTACTCGCAAGACCATTGATGGCAGGGGGCTGCCTGTGTTCTGTACCCAGAAAAGGCATTTACAAGGTTCAAGTATCCAGAACAGTACTGCCACTACAACATACAGGAATAACTATAAAATATAATTAGCAAGAAAGCATGATTGTCAGAAGCCTTTAGATTTGTGGCACTCTGCTGAGCTTATTACTGAGGCTACTGACACAGGCTTTCACCTCCCCTGCAGACCAGTTCAGTGTGGAGAAGGAAGGGGCCATGGTGACTTGGGCACTGTGAGGACAGAGACTTGACTGTCCCAAGCCCAGAGAAAGCAAAACAGGCTAAATGGCTCTTTCATCTGGTCCTGTGCAGCTGCTCATATGGCCACACTGCCAGCACACACAGTCCCTACTGCCCATCTGTGCTGCTGTGGGAGGTAATCTTGCAGGTACCTGCCCTCTGGGCAGTACAGAGAGCAAGAGCAGCATTTGTATGGCAGCTGCTCTACCCCACCACTCCTTTTTCTTGAGCCCTGCATCATCTCAGCAGTGCTGGGCACAGAGCACAACCAGACACTCCAGCTCTGGGACTCCAGCTGCCTGTTACTGTGGCCAAGGAGCTCAGCACATCGGGTCACTCAGGGATGGCAGTGCCGCAGGGGCTGCTCTGCCTTCCTGCCAATTCAAATTTTGCCTATGCTGCCAAGAGGACAAGCTGGTAGCAATCACCCAGGGCCATTCTGAAATTGCACATGCACCTCTGTTGGCTGTCACACATCTGGAGAACAGTTTCTGGTTACAAATCCCCAAAAGAGAGGAAAAAATTTAGATCAAAGGAGGAAATAAACAGTACGAGTCAGTGTTACCCGTTACAGCCACAGCAGTGCCTCAAAAGGCACAGTCACACAAGGGAACCACACCTCTCCATCACAGCCATGAGAAAGCTGCGCTGCCACGCAGGACAAACAGCAAAAAGCCCTTGCAATCTTTGTCTTAAATCTCTCTCAAGTTTCAGGTGGACATGAAATGCAATTCAAAATATGTTTCAGCTAAGGATCAGAATATAAATCCACAAATGCCTTAGTCTCCCTAGGTACTTCAACCTTTCTGCAGCCCCATTTTGTCAATTTCTATCAAAATGCTAAAAAGATCTGGCAAATAAACCAAGCCCCTGGTTAGTACTTCTCCATTTCCCACAGTGGCACACATAGATCTCATGCAATTAATTCAGTTGCACATCAGCTTTACCATTCTCTTGGGTAGAATCATTCAGTAATGGACTGCAATCTGTATGCAAGAAGTCAAGCAGGAAGCAAATAAAGATCAAAATATTGATGTCAGTGTGATTCAAAAGTCCAGGAACTGCTCCTGCACTAGAGATCTCCAGCACATACAACTTTTGGCTACACTAGAAGGAGGAGACAGTAGAAGACAGGTGAGAAGAGTTTATGACTCTGATGTGTGGAAGACAGGAAACAGATGATCAAAATGCTCATCACAAGTGTTACCAAAATGCTCTCACATAAAATTTCATAATTCACAAACACAATTGCTCTCTCCAGCATTTTAAGAAGGTTCAATGCAAAAAAATCTTGGGATCAAGGCTGAAAGTGCTAAAGAGAGAGTTGCCTCACGGCCATTAACTAACTCCAAGCTGTCCAAAACCCTACACCAGCTTCAGTGAGGACATTATTTCTGACAAAACCTGGTCTGGCAGGACCATCTCTGAAGCCATGGTTCCTCTGCTTTAAATTTTTATTGTCTGAAGGACTTCCAGCTGATCAGAACACTCAGCGGGCAATGCCAGGAGTATTTTCTCAAGCATTTGCTTGGCCAGCTGTTCACAGAGGTTGGCATTTCTTTACGGAAACTAGAGAACCCAAAAATTCTTCAGCGTGTCACACAGGAGGATGAGGGCATGGGCACTTGTAGGCACAGAGGGATTTCAAGAGCACACAATCTTCAGGAGTCAGGATCAGAGGGGGGAGACAGGTGGCACTCCAGTTCTTAATGTGACCCCACACAAAGAGCAGGGAAGCCACTTAACCAAATTGTGAAATGGTGCAGCACAGGAAAGCTAAAAGAGCAGAGACTGAAACAAAAATTATTTTGAAATTACATACATGGGCAGAAACCCTCAGCTGAAAACACTACTTCTATGTAGTAATTTTCAGAATTATTATAACAGGGTAAGATGTCAAACATACCCATTCTATTTATAGAATGACATGCAATTTAGTCAGAAAACAAGTTTCATCCGCATAAATGCTTGAACACAATCAGCTTCCTCCACCTGCACAGTTCCAGGCACAAATACTCTCCTGCCACGGCAGAGCTGCAGGGAAGGGTAGGACACAAGAAGGACTGCATTCTCCTTGGAATAACTTCAGCAGCAGGATGAACCCCATCATTGCAACTCAATACCACATTATGCTGAGATAAGCTGACACACATGTTTTTTTTCACTGAAACCCAGAAGCACTGCCTTTAATTTCAGAATTAAGGAAAAATGCAAAGAGAAGGAGAATGGTGATGACTTGAAATTGTCTGCACCTGCAGATACAAAGCAACAGCAATCCATTTAGTCAGTACCTCACAGCTGTGTATCCCAGTGGCTCACCACAGATTCTACGTGGGTATCTGGAGCAAGGAGTGACACAATTTCTAAACTCCAGTCCCCAATACAGAACCAGCCTAGCTAAACCACCACCAGAAGAAAAGATCAATCCACTTACAGCCTGTGACATAGCGACCAGAGACTTCCCACATGAGATAGACCAGGAATAGATACAAGTAGCAAGATAAAATTACAGCATTCAGATACTTCAAGAAGGGAAATGAATTATCATTTCCTAAAAAGGAGTAGCTATGAAGTTGCAAGAATTTTGGGAGGAGTAGTGCTGGTGCAGAGCAGAGGCTGGGGAAACTCAACAGTTCCAGGCTGTTCCACAGTTAAACTTCAGAGCCAAAAGCAAAGCAAAATCTCACACATTTACCAGGCACAGAAGAAACGATCCTAACAGTACTTGCAGTTTTTATACTGCAAGCAAATCACTAAGGTTCACATTCAATTAAAGTCTGGAATCTGGAAATTTCCTTAGGATCTATTTAATTTGAAGATTCATTTCACATTTTGATCAACATCTAAAATCAGATCATGCTACCACAAAGTTCTTTTCTACTTCATTCTCCCCTCTTTTTCTCTCTTGAGATTGGCAGGCAGGACTTGAAAATGAAGGTCTAAAATTAAATTCAGGATATTAGAAACCATTTAAAAATTGCTTCAATAACAAAACAAAACAAAACAACGCAAAAAACCTCACCCAAAACAACAAAAAAACCCACCAGAAAAACAACAAACCCCAAACAAACAACAACAACAAACAAACAAGCCATCCAACAAAACACCCCCAAACCCCCCAAAAAACAAAACAAGAAAACCAACCAAAAAATCCAAAACAAACCAACAACAAAAAAATTGACCTAAACTGAAACCATTTGTTTCTTCTGTTTTCTTTCCCTCACAAGCATTGGGAGGCAGCACTTACTTCTAGTTAATGAAAGGAAGACCTAAATTGTTTCCTGGAACCTCAGAATACCTCAGATGTCTTAGTAACTACTTGGCTGAAAAAAAATTATTAGCAGTGAAAACAAGTCCTCCGCATTTATTACTTAAGCAGTTGGGGAGAGGAGGCAGAGCCTTGAAGAGCTCACACCAAAGCACTGTGGCTCTTCCATTAGTCAGGGCTGCATGTCGGTACAGGTTGGAACATCCTCCTTCATGTTTTTGCACCTTTGCAGCTTAGCAAGTCTGAGCTCCAGCAACTACAACCCCGGCCAGTTTATTAAGCAGGGGAGCATCTCAGTTATCACTGTGGCAAACCACAGCACGCAGGCTGATTCTTCATGGTTCCAGAGAAATATGCAGGTAGCAAAACCCCCTCCATGCTGTTTTTAGAGAGTCCCCCAGGCTCAGTGGGCCACCAGGAAAGGTCCTTTGGCTTTCACCACTGTGCCGGAGTAAAGACTGTGCAACACATGAGTTTACCGTTTCCCAATTAAATTAAGCATCTACTCTACCTTCCGGAACAGCGGTATCACGTCATGAGACTGTGCACATGCTCCTACTGCCTCAAATGTTTGTTTCTGAAAAACACATGCAAGAATTTATAGGAATTGTCTTCCGGCAATGAGACGAAACCAGACAAAGCTCAAATAATGATCAATATGAATCTTCTCTAAAGACATCATCACAACCATCAGGTCATCAAAGACGCCTCCAATAACAGGACAGGGAAAATGATACCAGCACAACGAAAGACCAGCTGGCACATTCCCATAAAGGCAGAAGCAGCCCTCCTGTGGTTTCGATGAACAGCAGAAGATGAATCCTTTCAGATACAGTAATCCTGCAATCAGATACTCACAAGAACCACAAATAAATGCAAATCAAATCCAGGGCTTTAACAGATTATAGGGCATGGAAAGGAGAGTCAGTAGAACACACCAGATCCCAGCACGCAGAGCACAAAGACGTTTCACTGAAGATCCAGGTGAGCAAAAAGGGCACCAGTCCAACCCCTGCTTCCTGAAACTAGCTTGTATCTAGAGGGCTAATTCTTATAAGCAAGCAGGCAGGCTCATGCCTCTTCTGACTGCTACCACCCTGCACAGCCTGCAAGCTGGGATGAATCAAAGTCCTATCATCTTCCTCCAAGATGCCCTTATGCAAGACTGGGAACGTTCAGCTCAGAACTCGGCTACAACAAACAATTTGAAGTTTCAGGAGAAAAGAAACCAACAGCTACAAACAAAAACAGAACAGATGGAGAGGCTGTCAGTGAGGAGAAGAAACTGAAATCCTCGTGAGTTTGCTTTGACAGGCAGCAGGAAGGACTGAGACAGAGAAGAAGATGACAGAAGAGAAATAATGTCAATCTACCCAATTCAGCAGTAAAGCTTTTACCAGAAAAAAAATCTCAAGCATTTCTGGGGAGTGCCTGCTTCATCTTCTTCTGAACTTCTCCTTGTCTGTTGTTCTTCCTCTCCAGCTGACACCAAAAATTGTGCTGAAAAAGATACCATGCATCCCTGTACCCATCACTGCTGGCTAAAGGAACACTCCAGAAAGCAAATAGCAACAGCGGAAGACAGTAAGTGCAATTACTTTTGTCTTCTGTTGGACAGTGCTGGATAGCACACACCCCACGCAGGCAACCTGGGTGGGTGCTTTTTCCTTCAGAGCACACCCAACACACAACTAGCACTGCTTAATTTGGCAGGCAGCCTCCCTCCAGGCTCACGGGGCCACCTTCAGCAGCAACAGATACTTTTCAGACTCGTTTAGTCCTTGCAGGCTCGGCTGGCATTGCCAGGGAAGCCCAAGCGTGCCAGCAGCAGCAACACTCCAGCAACAACCCCGCTTCACACAAAGACTGGCACTGAAGGGAACAGCTCTGCACACTCATTACAGCCCTCTGTCAGCTATTCCCTCTGCCCTTATATGGGAACATCCCATGGCCCCGCTGGGAATACGATGCTGTTGGTGGACATGAAAGGTAAGGCAATACCTGAGCTGTCAGCAGGCGAGGGCAGAATTTTTCTGTTCTGAAAAGCAAGCAGAGTCTTAGAGCCTGAACTCTTTACAGCACTCACATGGGAGAAAGTAGAGATTAAAAGTGTCAACTGCTGACAGTCTGCACCCACCTTTCTCAAGAGTTATACTGGTGATTTTAATCTTATTAAATATTGTTAATCGTATTACTAACCTAACTCTTTTCACATGTTGGAAGAAATTTAAAAAGAAAATTCCATATATGACCATGCTATAGTAAATGCTTTCTAGCCAAATCTCAGTTTAGGGCAAGTCCCTGGCTTGCAGATTCCAGTTCAACTGCACACAGGTGTGGATGTGCATAGAAATAGTCTGCTCAGCACCAGACTACCTACAAATCACCTTCCCTGCCAGATTCTTCTCCGTCCACAACTTGTTTGCTTTCTCCTGTGACTCTGCTAGGCATTGCTGGCCTCTCAAAGGGACCCTACTGAAACCTATGAAATTCCATGCTCTATTGGTAACAAGGGGGAACACCAATTTCCCCATTAGAATACAAAACCGTGTAGCACAACGGCTCAGTGCATCAGCTTCCCCTTGAATAGCGGCGAATGCTTCCATCACTGGCTTAGCCCTCTGACGTCACACAGACACATCATTAATATAAGTCATTGATTTCTGCATTTCATACACAAGGCAGAACACTTCTGTGATGCCTGTTCAAAAAGTGAGGTCACAAATGAGCAGATCACATTCAGCCTTACACAGAATAGAGCACTTGTTTAAGTAAAATACTGACCCTGCTGTTTTACAACTCTCAGGGTTGCAGCCCCTTCCTCTTTGTAACTACAGCAGCACTCCAGATACTCTCCCAGGACTACTCCTGTTCCAGACTGCTGCCCTGAGATAAAGCAGCAGTCACAGAAAGTTTAGATTTAAGAAAAGAAAGACCTCAAATTGCAACTCCTGGAACACAAAACACACCTGCTCAGAGGGGCCCAAACACTTGCTGCAAACTCTTTCAAAAGAAACGTGTTCAAGGTGGAAAACGAGACCTCCAGACCAACAGGAATTACCCAGTCAGTGCGCTCCGAGGCGCGGGGCGAGGGCCGGGCAGCTCTTCCAGCGCGGCCGCACGGGCTGCCCGACCCTCAGCCCGGTGCCACTTCCCACCGAGCCCTGCCCAGGTCCCGGGGGGCTCGCCGGGTCCCACTACTCCCCGCATCCCGGCAGTGCTACCGCCGGCGGAGGGGCTCGCCGGCCCCGCCGCCCGCTCCTCCTGCTCCTCCAGGGCGCGGAGCCGCGGCGACCCCCGCCCCCCTCCCCGCAGAGCCCGCCGCGGGGGCGGCTCGGGGCGGGGGGTTTCCCAGCCCACCGGAGCCCCCTCGCCCCGCCCGGG
>VZTG01001354.1:535681-546877 GCA_013397845.1 Melanocharis versteri | reverse complement strand
GGCGTGGCCAGCGGCCCCTCCGCGCCCCGGGCCGTGCCCGGGATCCCCATCCCGAGGGGCCGGCGGCGGACGGGGCTTCTGTCGCTCGGCACAACGGGCCTCTGCCTTTACCGAGCAAGGCCCTGGCAAGGCGGGGGGTCTGGACGTTGCCGCCAAAACGAGCGGCGGCTGCCGGCCGGTCCGAGCGCACAGCGCTGCGCCAGAGGGGTCCGCGGCGCCGCTGATGAGAGCTGGGCTTAAAGATGTGTATTTTGGAAGAAATCGCAGCATTTCTCTTGTCTCTGCGTTTGTAGCAATGTAAGTTTGCAGTTAGGCTTGACAAGGCTTTGTGCCCGGCTCTCCTCAGCCAAGAGGTGCGAGTGAGTGGGAAGCTGCAGCGGGCACGGGGCCCAGGGAGCAAAACCTGACAGCAAGCCCAGCTTGTCCCCCTGCACACACACAGCATCGGGAGGCTTAGGCACAGGCCAGCTCCACTTTGCAGCGTATGTGGGAACCAGCACATTAGCAAGATTGGAGAATGTGACAAAAGCATAGTTATCTCCAGTTGCAAAACAGCGAAGGACATACCATTCTAGCTGAAAGTCGGTGGAGACAAAAGCACCATAAAGCAGAAGTGCCTGAAGTGATATGTGTAATATAAACTGACTGCTGGTTTTGTGATTTTTATTCCTGTGAAGCTGGAAGCTCCAGTTATGAGCAGAGCAGAGGCTGGTGCTCTGTGTAAGAGACAAAGGCATTTCTTGCCACTGAGAACTGACTGCATAAAATCCTCTCTCTGAATTAGGCGTAAGTTCTGTCAGTAACAGCTCTACAGAGGGGCAGAATTAATGCTCCTATTTTTCTCGCTCACACTGTAACTTCTGTGTTTCCCAGATGTGCTGTGTTCTGCTGTGTTGTTGATCAGCGAATATACAGTTAGTCTAACAACTGACTTGCTATACACGCAGTGACTGACTTTAAGTACTGGTCATTTGCCTGCTGAGCTGACTGCCAGATGTTTGGCAACCCCAGACAAATTGCGGAGTTATGCCCTGAGCACCCAGCCACAAATTCTGTGTGGAGAAAAGAAAACATCTCTGAGGATGCGAAGAAGTGATTCAGGAGCTGTAGGTAAAAGTAAACTGAGGAAGAGTGCACTGGCCTGGGTTGTGCAAGGTACAGAATTTGCCTTCTGCTGGGGTGCCCATCACTTCTTTTTGGCTACAGATGAAGCTACAGATCTCCATTGAAGGCATAAAGCTGCTCTGAAAGCCTGAATCGGGCTTTCCTCCCACGTGCATTTCTGACATTTCAGAGGGACATAGTTGGTACAAATCCCATGTCCAGAAGTGTCATTAACCATCTACTGTCTTTGTTACAATACATCAGCCTCTCATACTCCCACCCCCAGCCCCAAAATTTTATGAAGGAAAAAATATGTCTGAAAGTTTAGAGATGCTGAACAGTCCCCAGGATCTGGCAGCATGACCACTGTCTCCCAAAGGAAGGGTTATTTCAGAGGCAACTGCTGGCTGCCTCTCTGGACCTTTGCTCCTTGGCCCTTCATTATGCTGAAGAGTCCTTGGGGCTGCTGTATGGAGAGCCCATGAGGACTTCCATGAGGAGATTATGCCTTACTTGTTCTTCTCCCAACACAGAAAAAGCCATGCTATTACCACACCCCATGCACTGAATCGCTCTGCAGCTTAGAGCTTACTGAATTATCATCTCACTAATCAGAGAGATTTTAACTGCATTCAAATTGCATCCACCAAAATCCAGTTTTGGTGACTAAGAGCATTAAAAAAAAAATCCTAACTTTTCTTTGCTCAAACCTATTCCTGACTCAAAACACTAATCCCCTTTGTGCCTTTCCTCCAGAGCCAGTCCCAACCTGCAGCCCCTTCTGTCTGGTAAAAAACATCTGCAAGCTTCACTTAAAAAGCAGCAAAAAACCCCATGAGAGCACGTTTGAAAGGAGAAACTTTTCCTTCTGTCCCATGGCAGGGTTGGTGCAGGGAACTGGATAGAGGGCCTGCCTTGGGAGCAGGGCAAGAAGAGCTTCTGTGCACTTTAGGGATGTTACAGTGCCCCCCTCCCACCCCTCTTACGGCCCTTCTGAGTGAGGGTATTGTAAAACCACTGTGGGATTAACCATTCCCCCTTCTGGGAGGAGTTTTTATCAGTCTGCACAAAAATTTTGCAGTTCTTAATAAAAACCCGAACAAACCAATCAAACCCTAAAAAAAAAGCTAATTCTCAAACATTATACAGCTGAAAATGGTGTCACACAAAGAACAAACATATTGAGGAACAAATGAAAATAATTTTTGATTTCCATTTGTTCAGAAGGTTTGTTTTGTTGTGTTGTTTTTAGTATATTTAAATCCCTAAAGGATCCTTTTCTGTAAAAACCCTTGTTAATGTCTGGTTCTAAGCAGGTTAGCTAAGTTTCTTACGTAACTATTATGATAATCACAAGGCTAGCAGCTGCTTATACTCCTTTTGATTTCCTCCTTACTCTTCCTCCCCTCCAAGCAGGGGATGAGACGGGTTAAGAAAGTCACAAGGGATATGTGAATACTGTCTATAGCTTCTGGGAATAAAGTGTATTTAGAGCAGTAATTTAAGGACCAACAGAAGGTTAACTACATCTACCCTACTTCATATCTGACTCCATTCCTTTCAAGCTTCCAGTTTGTCAAAACATTTAGAAACAGCATTAAGGTCTTTGTTATGGCCATTTGGGCACCTACAGTCTGTTGGTGTTTAAGGATCTGATTTTGAATACAAAAAATAGCTAGCACCCCAGAACCTGCAGGGGTAGAGCAAGAGACTCTGAGCGCACACCTATTTGCATAGGTTTGCTTTTCTCCCTGCAGAACACAGCAAAACAAGTTTGGGATGCTTGTGGCAATCCCTTTATCGTGGAGCTCTGCTGCTGTATTTAAGCACAGACACAGACCTTCTCAGATTATCCAACTGCCAAGCACCAGAAATCTCACTTCTCTATGCTTTAGGAGTGAGGTCATGAATGTAAGTTACTAGCAAAAATCTGGCAATAAAATACAGTTCTAAATATATTATGGACAAATCCGGCATTGTCTGCCTTCTTCTAGCTCCTGAAACTCACTCCTACTGCAAATCTCAACCCTGTTTCTGAGGTAAACAGGACATCTCTACCACTCCTATGCTCCACAAAGAGGGAAGTATTTGTTTTTAGAAGGTATGTTGTGAGAGGAACTGTCTTTTCCAAACAAACAGACAAAAAGAAATCAACAGGAGCACCTGCAACTTCCAACCAGGATCTTAGAATGTTGGAACATTCACAACCCAAGTATTAATAAATAAATATATATCCTGATTGTGACACTACATCTGACTGCTTTTGTCCTGTCTTCTTAAGCAACATTTTCTAGCTCTCTCATGAGTGGAAGGGCAACTTTTCTCTTCAGAATGCACCTACTGTTAGAAGTCTGCAGTGACCTCATTCAAAGTTATTTCCATAGCCACGAGCTGTTTGCTTTTGAGTTACTGGTGGTTTCTCAAGGAGCAGTAAGAACTCAAAATAGCTTAGCATGGGCCAAGCTCAGGCCACTGCCACCCTTTTTTCTATAGTTAATATCTATCAAAGGGCTTCCTGTTGCTCTTACCAGGTTCTCTCTAACTCAGCTTCTGTGTCTTGCCAGACAGAGGAATTAATCTGAATGAGCACTGGCTTCCTCTGACCTATAGAGGGTACCCAGGTCAGTCCCTGGCCTCACCAGACCTGTACATGATTTGCAACCACCATCGCCCTCAGATGAGCATTTGGGGCACAGGGCTGGCTGAACCATCCTGCCTAGAGAGGTCTTCGCTCACAGAGCAAGAATTCAAGTCTCAAAAGGCCTTAGCAAGCAGAAATTACTTGTTGAAAAAAGGATCTGCTGAGAGACCTCATTCCAAAAGTGAAACTCAACTATCTATTATAAACCTTTTTAATAACCCAAAGGTATGCAACAGAAGAACAGAATGCGGGTTGTATTTTTTTTTAACTTTTTTTTTTTTTTTTTTTTACTAGAATAGACCTGAAGAGTGCAGGCAACAAAGTATTCACTTAGTCCTGGCTGAATCATCAGGAAACATGCACTGAGATGTCATGTGCTTGTGTAAATCACTGCTGCAAATGTACCTGAACTGAGGTGAGTGCTCAGGTAAACGCCCCCTGTACGGCTGTGCTGGTTTTGTTCAAACTCATGTATTTGCTGCCTGCGTTACCATGACAAAGGTTTAGCACAAAGTACTGAACAGATTATACACGGAGTCCATGTTATAGCATCTTCCTGGATATTGCCTTCAGCCAGCTCAGGTACGGCTGCCACTGCTGCAGCCACACCTGGCTTTGGGGTGCACATAGAGCGCAGTGCCAAGCTACACATTTAGATCATTGCCACAATGGAGTGGTGATTAATCCAGGATTGAGGGAATACACAAATCTTCTCTCCTAATTATTATATAGTCACAGTTAATTACAAGGGTTTTTTCCTAATTGAAATTATTCTGCTGTCACTTCACATAGGAGGATTTAGCAAGGAAGAGCAGAACTAAGCGAGCCACGGTAATCACTTGTAACACAGAGCTCTGCCAGCTGCACACAGGATCTGTTCCTGAGTCTTCGAAACTCCCTACAAAGGACAAGATCCAGTTATTTTCATCTTGATACATATCACACCTTCCAGCTCTTCTCAAATTTCAGGTTGTGTATTTCAAACAATCATTTATCACAGATTTGTTTGCTACTGTTCTCTGTTAAACAGTCCTTGACTCATTTTTTCTTCCTGTAACTGTACATAGAGTTAAAGATACAAACTATCATAATACTCTCTTTAAATGGGTAAAAAGCATATCTCTTTAGAGCAATAAACAGCCCTTGGTTTTGTATTCTCATTTATCGTGTCCAAGTTTAGCCTCAGACCTCTGCTCGTTTTTGATGCCACCAAGTACAATTCAGTGAGTGCTGCCCTGATTTTCAAGTTTAGCTGCCCAACCTTCAGCACTTAAAAACCATGCTGATATGTATAATCCACATGTTCAGTGATGTCAAATAACAAATTCAGCCAGTTGCATAGTAAAGGGGGCCAACTTTATGTAGTTAAACTGAAAAAAAACCCAAACCCCAACCAGAACAAAATTCTCAGTGACTAGTCTGGCAAATTACAAATAGAACCATTGTACTAGTCCTTCCCTTTTAACTTTACATTTGTCTGATTTTCATCAAGCTCCTGCAAGAAATAGAAACTGTAAAAATATTTGTGGAATGATAAAATTAAATATTATAGATTTGAAAAATTCTGTTGATCTACATGCACACTTCTTTATACAGCTAAGTGTATGGGAATTTTTATCCCAGTTCTGAAGTCAGCAGATCAAACTGCTTCCCTGACAAATGCTTGTTACTCACTTCACACTCCAAATAATCAATGTATAAATCAGCAGTGGCACTTCCCAAAACCACCTTTTGCACTTTCATCACTCTTACAGGTAATGAATCACCAAAGATCATTCCTAACACTGTTTCTTTATTCTGTCATTAGCATCCAGTGATACTAAATGAAGTTGGTGCCGCATATGTCCCTGTTCCAAAGATCTTGGAGTCTTAGGAGCTTATAATCAAAACCTCAAACTCTCTTAAAATAGGAAAGAGTCCCACCACAGAAGTGTGTACCAGACAGGTGAGTTGCTTACACAAAAGCATTACAACATGAAGAGAGCATGCTGCTCCTTTGTCTGCAAAGGTCCCACAGAAGTGCTTGTGAAGCAGGAGTTCCACATTGGATTTGCCTATCTGCTGCCATCACAGGGAGAAAACTATTTCTTATCTGAGCCATACCAGAAACCTTGTGTGAGGCCACACACAGATACTGATGTTTAGCTGTTCAGACAAGTGTTTTGCCTCAATCAGCCAATTTTCGTCCTTCCAGGTATAACAGGCAGCTGGACCTTTCACTTCTTTCCAAATATTATTTTGGAGTAATTTGTGTTTATTACCACTAAGGTACTGACTTAAAAACACCTGCTGTAGAGTAGCATTTCAACTTCCAGGCAGGACAAAATTAGAAAAAAACCCCAAAACAACAGACCTGGAGAAAGTTCCAATGAGATACTAGCAAGGATAAAAAAGT
This sequence comes from Melanocharis versteri, assembly GCA_013397845.1. Classification (NCBI taxonomy): domain Eukaryota; kingdom Metazoa; phylum Chordata; class Aves; order Passeriformes; family Melanocharitidae; genus Melanocharis; species Melanocharis versteri. The sequence goes on along the minus strand of VZTG01001354.1, from coordinate 540,737 downwards.
GATTGCTCCATAGCTGATTACTAAAACCACAAAATACCTTGGGAATGACGGGTTAAGGAGTCTGTAGAGAAAGCATAATTGGCTTATATTTTCAGAATAAACATCATCATACTTAGTACAGCTCTGCATCTGAACCCTCTGCCTCTTTCCCTGCCTGCAAGCCTTGAAGGACATGCAGCTATCAGTAACAAAGAGCTGAAGCTTCAGAAATGTTTTGGATACTTCATGACAAACCATCCTAGGAAAAGGTTACCATGTGTAACTTCGATGTATTTTAAATTCATCATCCAGCTGTTCGTTAAAATAACTCCTAATGTTTTGTGAATGAACAAATGGCAAAACTATGAAGAAATTAAGAGCAAAATATAGAGAATTATACATGAGGCACTTAGATCAATGACAGAGCAAAGGAATAATTGGAACAGGAAATCACAAATCTAGCTCCAGAGTGAAAATCACTGTACATTTTATCAGTTATATCATGTCCATCCCAAGGTGCTGTCACTTGGTCCAGTAGTGGCTGCTGTGTGAAGATGTAATAGAACTTCATGGCGTCCTGGGGAAGAAGGAGGTGACAGGGGAACACTGACAGCTCTGGGGAGACACAGGACTTCGGGAGATCACCTCAGCTTGGTTCTGGCATTGTGCAACTGGAAGAAGACTCCTCTTTGTGCCCACACCTGACAGAGAGGGGAACAGTGGGGGTGGGGGGACAATCAGTCCATGGGTCAGGCCCCAAAACCTGTCTGTCTCAGCAATAAATGTGTCTGAACCCCAGAATCTCAAGGGGTCTGGGAGGTGGCTGGGGGCTGCAGAGAGTGGCTCAGGGCTGGGTGTGGGGATCTGTGGGTCAGGGTACCCAGGAAATATACCTGATTACACTACAGGGCCTGTCCTGGGCTACTGGGGCCACCGGGGAAGCAAACTGGGGTGAGTTAGAGCCTGATGGGAACAATTGGGACCACTGTGGGGTGATGTGGGGCACTGGGAGCAACCAAGGGTACAACTCGGGGTCTGAGGGGGCCATTTTGGGCCTTGCAAATGCAAACTGGGGCCAAGAGGGGCATTTTGGGTGCTGTCTTGATACACAAGACTAGACAGTAAGAGTGAAACAGCAAATGAAACCAACAGATCAAACTGTAGCATTTCCTTTGCTTGTTAAAAAGCACAGTGTGACAGAGACTTGACATGGAGCCTGCAGCAGTAATGGACTAAAGCTCTTCAAGTTTTTCAAATATACATGAGAAGGCATAATGAGAAACACTCCAGCAGCTTTATTTGGACTTGTACTCCAGGTACTTAGAGTGCAAGTTTACCTTTATTAATCTAGTAAGTTGTGGCAATTAACTAGGGATCAGTTGCCTTTCAGTATGATATAGAGTACAGGCAGAGTAATGGCAAACATAGCACATGTCAATGCAGTGCTGTAGACAGAACTTCTCTTGATTTGCGTTTCCAGTCTCCGCTCAGTATCACACAATTCCAAAATCACATCTCTCACAGCAGCAGCCTGGCCCTTGCCCTCCCCTGCTGGCCTTGGCATCACTCTTTCTGTAGGTCTGGAGTGGATGGCGAGTTTGACACTCTGCAGCTCAGACAGCACCTGTGTGATACTTTCCTGCAGACTGTTAAACTGCTGTTGTAAACTCCCTAGACATGAACTGACTTGTTTAACGTAGTTTAGCTGTTCATTTAAAGGCATTAAAAGAGAATCTATTTTTATGGAGTCATTCCTGGTTTCTCTAGTTAACAAAGCCCCTTCTTTCACTCCCCGTGATGCTGTTGTTTGTAGCACTTTTTTTAGGTCTTCTATGACATCACTGAGATCTTTCTGCTGCAAGTAATGGTTGGAGGCCTGTTCTTTGATGGCTTCCTGTAAATTTACTGGGCCCTTCTGTGCTTCAAGCACCAAGACTTTCAATTCTTGCAGCCTTACTCGATTGACATAGGTGGAACCAAGAACACCTATAATGGCTCCCAGTATAGAGCCAATAATAGACCAGTTCTTCGTTTTTTCAGCTCTTGTGCGCTCTTTCTCATGGCTTTCCCTGACAGCTGCAGAGAAGAGAGAGAATTTTTCTCTCTCAGATTCTTCTGCATTTAAATATGCAGCTCGGTACCTCTTCTCTTCCTGCAAGAAATACAGTGATGAAAGGAGAAGGTATAATATGAAGCTATAAAGTCTATACTAAAGGAGAAAAACCCCAACCAAACCCCCAAACCCTGGTGCAGATGAAGGAATGGAAATTGGGAACATCTATTATTAGTTTCAGAAATTTTCCCTTGAATGTGGGATTTTCTTTTTTAATCCTACATAAGTCAGTGAGACATCATTTTAAGTCGGAGAAATGGAAAAAGTTGTCAGGAGTCACAACTGAAGATCCTGTACATGAGAACCTGCCACATGATGATAGAAAATGGGTATAAGTGAGCAAGGTCTTTCACTCCCCGTAATGTTCAGCGTTTCAGCCCTGCTGACTTCTCCAAACGCCAGCAGAAGGCATCTGAGAGAATTTCCATGGATTAACCAGAAAGGAGTTTTTCTCATCCCATGGAGGGAAAATTCATTGAATGGCAACTTTTTCTTGACTACTCATGTACAGGTCACCACTACAACAATTAATTTTCTAGGCTCATTATCTTCAGTTTTATTCTCCAAATTTACTACTCTATTTTAGCATTAACATATACAATTTGCAGAGGGGATCAAACCATTGATAATAACTAACAAGTACCCTAACAAGCACCTAAGTACTAAAACAAGTACCCTAAGAAATTAACTCTGATCACTTATTTCAAAACTGAACTGCATCTACAAAGACAATCAATCACTAGTGAAGGAGACAAAGCACACAAATCTTCAAAATATTCACCAATGCTTAAGTACCAACAAATTACCTGCAGCAACCTGTGTTCCAGAGTAGCCAGCTCTAAATACTGGGTGTCATCCCGAGAGACCCTGTCTAAGCGATCCCGAATTTCCTTCAGTTTAATCTGTTGGGCTTCTACATTTTCACGAGCCTCTCGTACTATCCCTCGAGCTATCATAAAGACATTTTCTGCCTGAGAAAAAAGAGCATTTATTTTAGAGACTTATTACCATACAGACCTAAATTGCTAATTATACAAATTTTTTTTTGTGGGGGGAGGAAAAAAACCAACACCAAAATAAATGACACTCCATTTCAATTCAAGGGATAAGCTCTATTTACTACATGTATAGTCTAGAGCGCATTCACAGTACCTGCACAGACAGCCAAAGCAGAAAAAGACATAATTCTTGGATAACCTTTTCTGCCTCCCAGCCAGTGTTCATGCTTCATATAGCTCTATTCGTCATTTTAAAAACTCCACTTTATCTCCATATTTACCTCTGTCACTTTTCCCTGAGCCTCTCGAACTTCATTGATTCCAACAAATTCTTCGTATCTGTCCCACCAATTCCTGCACGTTGCAGACACTTTTTGGAGAGAGTTTTTTCCCATAAGAGTCCCTGATTCCGTGATCCGATGAAGGAGACCCATGGCCATTTCCATTGCAGACTTGGCTTCGGGCCTCTTGGGCGCTGACGGGCAGTAAGTCCTCACCATGTGTAAATTCACTTTTTGACTCAACTTCATCAACGAATGGTGATACTGCAGACCACAGGACACTGAGGACACACTTGATTTGTATTTCATAGGCCCCATGTCTTGAATTTAATCACTACATAAAAGTGCTACAAGGAAGAAGAAGAGAAGTTATTGAAGTATGGCTGATTCATAGCTCTTCAACTACATGTGTGCCAAAACGAATCAATTCAAGAATGGCTAAACCATTGCTACTTTTACACCACTGCTTACCTAGAGAACTTTCCCCAATTTTCAACAAAGTGCAATTGTGCCACAGATTCTAGATTTTCTGTTAGGAAGTACTCCCACCATGCTTCATGCTTCTTGATTACGAATTCACCCACGGCGTGAACAGCGATCATGTGCAGATCCAATAACAGCAGGAGTAACTTCAGAGAAATTTAGTGCTTCAACAGAGCAGTGATTGCACGATGTGGTTTGTGCCACAGGTACTCACAATTCTGCAAAAGAACAGAAAAGGAAAAATGGCAGAGAGGGGACAAAATCTTGGTAAGGAAAGAAGTGCAGCTTGATCATTCTCTTTATCTTACACTGCACAGATACATGAAGTGTTGAAGGATGCAAAGACAAAACCACAAAGGACAGAGGGGAAATCCAGAAGTGCTGAACCAAACACAAGTATTCCCATGAGACTGCCTACAAAATAATAAACCAGGACAAGCCACAAGAATAGAAAAATCTCAGGCAGCAAATGCACAGCATTCTAACACACAGGGCTGCATTTTAAAATGAGCTTAAAATTCTTGCTTACCCTGCAAAAGCGGGCTGCTATGGTTTATTGTCTACTGATTTTAAATATGATCTTAGAGTTCTACTGAGGCACATTCCTCTACAAACTGGAAACAGGAGAACTTTTCAGTCAGGTTTTATATGAAATTTGAGTATGACTATATTAGGTTTTGACTAATATAATATGAAAACATGAATTATTGAGAAAACTTGATAGCTGCTGCATAGTATTTTTAATTATTTAAAAACAGGTTTCCTTGTTAATTTTAGGTGGTTAATACACGCATCTCCACAAAAAAGTACTGTACCACCTGGAAAAATTCCGACCACCAAAGGTTCATTCCCTGCTGACTATTTCTAACAACTAATAATAACACCACGTGGCATTATAAAAATTTTACCAGTTGTTCTACACGCATAACAACATGGAAGATCAAACCCACAAGAACATGGAAATGAAGGAAGTTCTCTCTCCTGCCAGCACCGCTCACACATCTACTGTTAACAGCAGTATTGAACACCTACTCTACATTGCAGGCCACATAAACATCAGCTCAATTTTGTCTGTTCCAGACCGCAGAATTCCCCTCTCTTAACTGCATTACTATCTGAAGAGTTTAACCAAATATTCAGGCTACTAGAGTATAGGAAAAAAAAGGGAGAAAGTTGAGATTTGAAGAAGAATTTCTATGCAG
>VZTG01001354.1:421120-534688 GCA_013397845.1 Melanocharis versteri | reverse complement strand
CGGGCCTGGCTGCCCGGGGTGTTCCTGCTGACATTTACGGGAGCAGGTAGTGACAGGATGAGGGGGAACGGGCACAAAGTGAAAGAGAGGCGGTTTAGATTAGATATTAGGAAGAAATTCTTGCCTACAAGCGTCGTGAGTCCCTGGCACAGGTTGCCCAGAGAAGCTGTGGCTGCCCGATCCCTGGAAGTGTTCGAGGCCAGGTTGGGCGAAACTTGTGCTTGTGGAAGGTGTCCCTGCCCATGGCAGGGCTTTGGAACGAGATGATCTTTAAGGTCCCGTCCAACCCTACCCATTCCGTGTCTCTCTGGTTCCATGACGACATCCCGCCCGGGTTCCACCATGCTGGTGGATGCAGCAGTGCTGGCTAACGAGGAGCTTGGAATGCCCTTGCCAAAGCATCAGCCTGCGATCTGAAGTCGATCAATCACTGCGGCCCCAGGAGCCTGGGACAGGCACAAACCCTGGGATTATTGTGTGGTTGGATAAATTAAGTACTAATGAATTGCATGTTAGAGATACTCTGAACCCTTACATTTAAGTATGGGTGTCAGCTGCTATTTCTGAGAATAGTGGATGATGGATGAGGTGCCACTGTTTGGAAAAAGGCAAATACAATGTCTCTTTGAAAAAGGAAAAAAAATCATAGCTTTCTGAATAAACTTTATTGTTAATGAAATGGTAGAACTAATTAAGTGCTTACAAGGATGCAAGTTATAAACATTTATGTGTTAAATGATGTAATATTTCTTTTCCTCTCAGCCCTGCAATACTGTGAGCACTTGGGGGCAACACATTGCAAGAAAAAAACCCACAGAAGTGGATAAATGTGAGGGATTGATTTACTAGGAAAGACACATTAGCCTACAGGAGACAGGAAAACCTGGAGAGAGAAACAGAGTATTCTGTTCTGTGAGGGGTAGGTAGGGGAAGTAATACGGTTACATTGCAGCAAGAGGGGCTTTAACTGAAAGAAGAGGAAAGCCTTGCAGATGTAGAGATGAGCCATAGACTGGTTTGGTGAAGAATCTATGTAATCTCAATTGTCAAGGTCCTCAGTTCAGTTACCCCAAAGTCCTAAGTTGCCAGGTTAAAAATCTGGCGTGCTTTTCAGTCTTGGTGTCTGTGAAGAATGTGTATCTAAGGGACAGAGTATGTCTGACTTCTGTGCTTGGAGGCTGGTCCAGCAAGGAGGCTCAGTAGCTGCCTTGCCTGTACAATTTGCTAGCAGTCTCACTAGATTTCTTGGAATTAATACAAATTTTTTAAACCCAGCAAAAATGACATATGCATGGGAGGATTTTTTTAAAATTTATGCTTTTTTATAGGTGAAAGTAGCCTTATTCTATTTACATTCTTTATAGTCTAAATGTTTTTCTTAGTGCCTGTTTGCTGGGCTTCATTTGTCACTGAGGGATGTTAATGAATGGTGCTATTGCACACATCTATCAGTCAGAGGAATCATAATCTCAGAATGAGATTATGCCATGGGAAATAATTACAGAAAGACCAAACATACAGAGTTGAAGTTTAGTTTGTGGTACAGCAAAAACGTTGGTGATAGTTCTGCAATGTTCTGCATATTTAGTGTTATTCAGCCATCCTGCCTTGGTCCAGTCGGATGTTTGTTGTTGCTGGAATATTACATTTGTTTTTCATTGCTTCTCAGTTGTTTTTTAATTTTTCTGTGGAAGAGATGTAAAAAAATACTGCTGTTCTTTCCTTTAGACGGATCTGGCATTCAAACAAAAACAGAAGGAGGAGCAAAAGAAACTTGAGGAGATGAAAGCAAAAGCTGCTGGAAAAGGGCCCCTGGGTAAGTGAGGTGCCATCTGGGCAGGATAAATGGGGGTCTTGCTGGCTTCAAAAATTTAATGTTTTTGCATGACAGACATAAAAAGGCAGGTGCTGCTGGGTTGTTTGACATAGATAAGTAAGTTGATGGCAGGTACAGATGATATGGAACAAATAGAGGCTATTTTTTTTTCCCTTTTTCTTTCTTTTCTGTGCAATTTCATCCCCAAATGATGCAGGTTCTGGTTCAACTGGCAAAACACTGTGTCTGGCATACTGACCTATTCCACTGCTATGTGCAGGGACATTTCTGCTCTTTTTTTAGCCCACTAGTCTTTTCTTTCCAGATGTATTACATGTAGGCTTTGCTACAGTTCTCCAGGTTTAACAAATCCATTGCTTGTCCTCTGAGAGGATGAATTTCTTCAAGAGCAGGAGATTCTTGGCAGGGAAAAAAAAAAGTGATTGAAAACCAGTCTGGCTTCAACCCCTCTGCCTGAGTGACTGTAAAAGGCATGATGTCACTGAAGTGAGTTCACAGGGCGCGTCTTGGTGGCCCATGGAGTGCAGTCTCTGTCTCAGTGACAGTTGGAGAGCGTTCATGTGGGTCTGCACTCGCCTTCTGCTCCTCCAGCGTTTGCCATGATCCGATCAGAGATGTTCAAGGGTGCTCCCTGCCTGCTCCTGTCAGGTGTTTCTGACCTGTGGCCCATTAATGTTACTAACCACTCTTCCATTCTGTGAAGACCATTAACTTCACACTTTGCTTCCTATTTTTCAGCAAACTTCTAGTCTTGGAAGATGTTTCCAACATACCCATAGCAAAATAGTTTCATTAACAACCTTTGCTACGGAATCTTGTCAGGTACTGTGTGAAAATATGAAGTCCCCTGAGTTCACTTTATTCAGACATTACTGATAACCTCAGGGTCCCAGCAGGACAGTGAGGAAGGATTTACTCTTTACGGGAATCCTCTTAACTTTCACAAGATTGTTCATCCATTTGCTTTGTTCCAGACTCTGTTATCTTCTCAGAGATTGAGCTCAGACTTGCTGCTCTGTAGTTGCCCAGTTCTTCACAGAACCCATTCCATATCTGGGAGCTTTGATGGCAGTCTGTGAGTCCTCCGACATAGTGTCTGTATTGATGCTCTAAATCTTAGCCAGCAGATACTTGTTTTCGTATTACAGCTTATTGGGTGAAGGAAGTGCCATCCAGCCCCACTGACTTGGAATATTGTTTATTTATCTCAGACTGATCTAACTCCTCTGTTTTATCCATGTACAAAAAGTGTGCTGAGTGTGGGACTTGGAATGTCTTTGGTGTTTCAGGCAGGTGCAAAAGAATTCATTGAGCCTCTGTTCTGTCCTTACCATCCTAAACTCATTCTGTGTAGGGTGCCTCAGCTCACAGATCTCTGAAGAGTTCTTTCCTGCCATTATTACTCTGCCCTTTTCTAGACTCGGTGTCAGTCATCTGGCCCTTGTCTGATGCTTACCAGAGTAGGTAAGGATTGTTGTGTTGCTGTGGCAGGGTCAGCCTATTTCCAAGAGCCTTAGCAGGGCAATGCTGTTGGAATCAAGTTGCAATGCAGAGTGTGTTTGCTGACCCTCGGCCCTTGCAGCCTGTCTTGGTGCAGCCTTGCTGTTCTCTTTCCTTCCCATTGGTCATACCTGACACAACTGGAGAAAAACAGCATTTACAACAAATGTCACACTTGTTGCTGTGTCAATACCTGGTGTTCTTTCACTTTAGTGTCTTCAATGATCTGCAAGGAATTCCAGTACCTGTTTCTGTAGAGCTTTGAATCCAACTGGGGCTTCGGTGTAGGGATGCCAATGCTTTTATTCCCTTAGCCTTGATTTTGATTTGACCAGACTGTGCTCCTGTTGTATAAGAAATAATCAATGGAGAAACAAAGTAACTGTTGGAATATTTAGTTCCATTGTAGAATCATGGGGCATATTTGGTTCTAGAAGAAACTTAATTTCTAACGTTAAATAAATCACTGTTCACAGTAAGGTGTGTGAGATCAAAACCACACAGGAGTAGTCACACATGCAGAAACAATTCACTAGTGGGGACCTGGGCTGTACAGGCTGTCTAATGTGGGGATTCAGGTTTGTGAGGAACTGCATTTGTAGCTAAGCTCTGTCACAGTCACCTAACCAGCTGTGTTGTTTCTTTTGGCAGCCAGTGGTGGAATAAAGAAGTCTGGCAAAAAGTAGCTTGATCAAACTGCAGGGTAAGAAGTGATCAAGTTACTCAGTGGACCTGCAGACTTCAGAGAGTCTTGAAAATGCTCTGTCATTTGGGAAACATTGTACATTTTGTTTAGTCAGAATAAATCCTTTTTGTTAAGATGTCATATTTTCTCTTTACCTGTAGGTTTTGTTTAAAAATGGCTTAACTGTTTTATACCAGAAATGAAACTTTTACTGAAGACCGTGTGTGCCCTTGTGCAGCCTGAGTGCATCTGCTGGTTTGCTAGTCATTTGTGAGAATAAATTTCAACTTCTCCTCTCTTTTGACAGTGGAGTCGGGGCCCAAGTGTTAAAATCTGTAGAGTTTTAATGCGGAGGCTTAGGTTTAGCTGCAGTTGTCTGAGATGTGGCTATAGCAGTGTGCTCTCCTAAGAGCTCTAAGTTTTCTTTAAACAAAAGTTGGGTTATACTTCCATCACCAGCACCTTGGGGTCAGCCACTCCAAAACAACACTCCTTTCCTTGTTCCTACTTAAGAGCACTGCTGTGCCCTATAGTCCCACTGCCTGCTGAACATACACTTGCCTTTGTCCTACAGATTGTCACTACACCGTTTTCCTGAACTACATATTGACATCACAGCTCCTTTACACTCGTGGAATGCCTTTGGGGTGGAGAGGGGAGGAGAGCACTGCTTTTGAGACTGTAACTTAATTCTTGAAATGAATGGCAGTGATTGAACGAACACTGGTTGTGGAGGCTTGAAGGAAGGAATATGCTGTTCCCAAGGTGGGAGTTACAGGGGAAAGAATCAATTCAAAGGCTATATTACTTGAAGAGAAATGGTGAGACAGAGACTGTTCCTGCACTGTTCCTGCTGTCAGGCAAGGCAGCTGATGTATGCAGGGGGGGAACGGCTTCTGTGAACAGCGAGACTCTTGGGCTGCAGCGGCGGGGGAGAGTGGGAATTTGCGTTTATTTCCCACATTTGCGTGGGAAATCTGGGTTCGTACAGTCTGGGCTCCTAAGGAAGAGAGCGCAGGTGTTGGCTGTTCAGCGGACAGCGTGCTGCTAAGAGGGTTTCCTTTTGAAAAAGTGACATTTTTAGAGGGCTAGGGGCGGTACTTCCTTGCTTCTGAAACGCGAGGCTCCGTTTCAGCAGGGCGGGAAGGGCGGGTGCGCTGGACGCCTGGGAGCGGGCGGGGCAGGCCATGTCCTGCCATCAGCCCGTGCCGAGGGCCGTCGGCAGTGCCCTGCCACGGGGNGCCGCCGCTGTGCGCATGCGCGGCGCTTCCCGCCGCGGGGCTCCGGGGGCTGTCCCGGGCCCGCGAGCTCCCGCAGCGCGGCCCGCAGCTGCCCCGCGCTCCAGCGCGGCACCGGAGCCTCCTGCCCCTAGGGCCTCGGCTCGTACTCCCGGGCTGCCTGGGCCCGAGCCCTGAGGAGCCAGCGAGCCATGCGGGGTCGGCCCCTGATCTGACAGAGCTGCAGCCACGTAGTTTTTACCCCGTGCATCAGCCTCAGCTCACGTGCCAATGGTGCATAGGCAGATCAGATCCCTGCTGCCCTCCAAAAGGGGATAAATCAGCCTTTGGTGACACTGAGAAAATAGTCTTCTCTAAAGGTACTTTTCTGGAGATCAGATTGAGTCCTGCCAGCCAGATAGAGCCTGTGAAGGCTGAAATTCAAGATTGCATCATTCTTGCATTTTGGATAAAGGTACCTTTGGTAACAGAAAAACATTTACACAAAAATGTAGGACAAAGCTGCCTTAGATATAGAGCAGGGACTTCCCCTGCATCTGTGCAGAACACTGAAGGCAACACACGCCACCACTGGTACCTCTCGGGGCTGAGCTCCAACGCGTTAAACACAACCAGAGACAGAGTGTGCTCACAGTTCCGCGTGCTCAGTGACAGCACAAGCTGGCTTTGCTTCACTTTCATCAGTCACACACTGATGGTGGCAGATCCCTATCCACACTGCCCACCTGCACCTCCATTTCCACTGCTGTCAGAGTAGGTAACCCAGGGGGTGGTTTAAAGGAGGAGGAAGAGGGACAGGGAGACAACATGCTCCAAAATATGAAAGAAATAAAACTTTGGCAGTGTATCAATGAGGAATTGTTTGCCCCAGGAATTACTGCATGAAATGAATGAGGATGCTGATCCAGCCAAGCTAACTTGAGGTGGTCTGAGGGGAGGACAGTGAACAGAGATGTGTGCTCCATACCATGAGACAATATGCAAAAAGCATTTCAGCCAAAAGCAAGACAAGAGGGAAGGAGACCAAATGGCAAAGTGACAGATCACTGCAGTGGGAGAGCTGTTCTCAATAGGCTTAACTTTAATGTAGGCACTGAACCGCCCTCCTGGCCAAGAGTCCTGTTTAATATTAGGCTGTGGAAACGAAGCTAAACAAAGGAACACTTTGATTGTATCCTTTTACATAACACTATGTAATAAATGCTATTTCATTCCTTACTGCAGCTCCAGCTCAATGTTAAACTAATGCAAAGACAATGTAACTCCTAAATCATAGATATACATAAAATTATCCGTCTGAAGGACACAGAGAAAACGAAGTCCAAAAGGCAGTAGGAAATGGATGTCAATTAAAATAGCGGTGAAATAGACACAAATATTCTTTGTAGGGAAATCCACTGAAGGATTCTATTGCCATAATCGATTCAAGTCAAGCTCTACTGTTTGAAAAGACTTTGCCCACTCTTTAGAGTTAGTTCAGCTCCAAGAAAATGATTCCCTGCTCTGAATGGCTTCCAGATACTGATTCTGTGAGGTCTTAGAAGAGGAAACCTCTAGTGTAAATCACCCAGCCTGGAAAACTGGGTGTAACCTTCTCTAAGATGTTTTCTATTCTCGTTTTCTTCAAAATTGGGATAGTGGTATTATCTTACTTCAGAATAGTGTTCTGAGGTTAAATTAATATATAATTGTAATGTACTGTTCCTGTTCTGCAAATTCCAGTGCAAAAGCCAGTGATGTAGGAGAGCCTGTGAGCCTCAGTGAGCTGAGGCTAATTCAGAATTTGAGGACAGAGAATGTGTTCTTCTGCACATCCTTCAGTCACATTGAACATCTTGCTGTTCACCAGGCTTGCAGAGCAGCCTGAGATCTGACTGAAGCACACAGGAGGAGCACATCAGCTTTGTCTCTTTGGCCAGCTCACTGTTGCATTTAAATGTTCACTATTTTGACTTAATCTCTCCCATTTAACAATCTATGCAATTGCCCATTCTAACCTGCTTTTCTAGGTCTTATCCTTGTAGCAGCTTTTAAAATACAAGTGGAGTGATCTAAATTATCTTCAGAAATAAAAATCTTCTACATGGCAAATATTCTCATTTACTAAGATTCTGAAATAGAAGTTCACTTGGTAGAGGTTGGTCCGCTTTTATATTTAATGACTCCAGTATTGGAGTTTTTGGGAAAAAAAAGTATTAAATAAAGCCATATATATAACTCCTTATGCAAGAAAAGCACATTTGGAGAATTGTGAGAGGATTTTCTAAACCAGTAAGACAGTAGTTTCAGGTGTCAAGGCTTCTGCTTCAGTGACGTGTTTATTTTTAGCCTACCCATCATTATTTATCGATTTCTGCAATGTCCCCACTCTAAAATGCTGCACAGAATTATGTGCTATATACGGATCTCAGGAATGCAGAGGCCATGTGAACCACCATTTGCTAGATAATATTCTGCACTTCCAAAAGGCAGGAGATGAAGTAATGAACAAAATCATTCTGTATTTGGCAGCAGAGGACCTACCATTTCCATACTGTTTCTGTGGATGTCACTGAACTTGTTATACCTCCAAACAGAAGCCAGCTGGGAGCAACCAACTAAAGGAGTTTATCCCTTGAAAGCAAGTAATTAATATACCCTTAAGTTCTGGTGTAAGTGTCAAAGAGTTAAATTTTAGTAAAGAGGTAAGTATAAAAAAACCAGCAGGGCAAATTATAGTGTGATGTAAGACACGTGTCCAAGAGATTTATTTTGATCTACTTACAGAAACTTATTTTTCCCACATGTGGGAAAATAATATTCTGCTGAGCACTAAATTAATTATATTTCAGTTCTTTAGATCATGGTTCTTGCTTATCTTTTTGCTCAGCTCAAGTCACTTGTCTATAATAAGAAAGCATATCATCTAAACTTTGGTAAAGTGGCTCCTGATTTGGAGTGTCACTGCTGTCGGGCTGCACTGGAGGTGCCACATCCTGAGTGCTGCAGCCACTGGCCTGCGTTCCTGGTGGCACATCCTGGGTGCTGCTGCCACAGGTGTCTGTTCCTGGTGGCATCTCTTGGGTGCTGCAGCCACAAGTGTGTATTCCTGGTGGCACATCTTGGCTGCTGCAGTCACAGACCTGTGTTCCTGGTGGCACTTCCTGGGCACTGCAGCCGCAGGTCTGCATTCCTGGAGGCACGCCCTGGGTGGAAGGTGTCCCTGCCCATGGCAGGGCTTTGGAACGAGATGTGCTGCAGCCACAGGTCTGCATTCCCATTGGCACATCCTGGGTGCCGTAGCCATAGGCCTGCATTGCAAAGGGCAGCTCGGGAGTGCCGTAGCCGTAGCCGTGCATTGGTGGCACCATTCCCGGTGCTCCGTAGCTGTAAGCCTGCACTGGGAAGGGCTCCTCGGGAGCACCGTAGCCGTAGGCTGGCAGGGGCGGTGGCACGCCCCGGGCGCTGTAGCCGTAACCCCGCAGTGGTGGTGGCACACCTCGGGCACCGTAGCCGTAAGCCTGTGCTGGTGGTAGCACGTCCTCATCGTCGCTGCTGTCATCCTCTGCTGATGACACCCCCTGAGCGTCACGACCACTGGGCTCTGCTGACCCTGGCTTATCTGGAACGTTGCTGTTGGAAACCTGTGCTGATGCTGGCACATCTCCAGCGCTGCTGCTGCTGCCCTGCACCGATGGCCTCTGTTGGTTTTGTGCTCTCTCTGTTTCCAGTTTTTCAGAGGAGGTTTCAGAACTGTTCAAATTCCAACTTCGGTAATAATCATCTTTCTTTTGTCCCAAAAAGTAATCAGAAGGTGGTGCAAATTCTGGGTCTCGCTCATCTCTGAGTTCTTCCTGTTTCTTTTCCCATTGTCCGAACATCAGTTCTGTTAGAAACAGGAAAATGGTAGATTTAGCATAGATTTCAAGGTCTGAAGGTCAGTCAGACAGGAGGGAAAACAAACTGGCAAACAAAAACAATGCAACTGTGTAAAGCCACCTGAAGTTCCTTTTCACCTCATACTACATGGAAATACAAGAATCTAGTGCATATTCCTTCAGTGAACCACACTTAGTTCACTTTGCATTTTAGAGTAAGCTGTCCTCTGCCTTCTAAGTGCAGTATTTGCTGCAGTGCTGCCTGGTGTTAGCGAGGTACTAGGATTCCTCAAAGGTAGGAAAAAACCAGTGTTGGGCAGGATAAAGATTTAAGAGATGGGATCTGAAAGTTTGGGGTTTTAATGGAACCATGAAGTTTCCCCTCACAGTGATGTTCATTAATGGAACATAAAGACTGTGAAAAGTAAGAAGAATCTGGAAATACCAGTATTGCACAGAAGAGGAATAGTGCTGTTATAGTACTAAAGAAGGTGAACATTTATGTGCTTTGCCTATTCCTTGTCTGCTTTTACTTAGAAGTCAGGCATCAGACTAGAAGAATGTGCATGAGCTTAGATTAATAGTGCGAAATGAGTTGATAGGTTTGGGAAGGATCTACAAGACAGCCATCACTTTGTGACGAGGAAGATATTCAAAATGGGACACAGGCACTGAAGTGGTCTCTGCTTGCATCATGTTTTAGTATCGTGCTGTACCTGTTTGTGTGATACATCCTGCTATCAGGTAGCACAAACCGCAGGAATATATCAAGAAGAGATCACACTGTACATCTTATGAACAGAATTTGTCATTCTGTCAACCTGTCTGGATCATCCAGAAATGCAGTAACTCATATAAAAGAAAAATTCTGGGGACATTATAGCAGCTACTAGCACTAAGGCATCCTTGTCAGTCACTGCCCTGGACACTGGAGAGTCATCAGTACCAAAGCAGAAAGGATTTCAGTGCTTCTCAGTCTTACCATACTTTGCCACAAAATAGAAATGAAAGTGGCAGCATGCACGCTCTTTCCCAACAATGTTCCTGAATCTACATTTCCTTACCTTTGCCTTTATCCCACTCTCGGACATAAGGCACTCCAGGCTTTGTATCTCTCCTCTCCTGGATGACAACCTCTACCTTCCTACTTGCTGCAGTAACTTTTGGAGGTTCCGGTTCCTCGGCAGCACCTTTCACCTCTGTGTTACAGGAAGAGACAGTAGAGATTGTCAGTCATGGAATAAAATCTGTATGAACCTCACAGGTAAAAATAAGAACATTTACTTCCATATATCTCCAATAAGAACAGTATCTCTATTTCATTTACTGGAGAAAACAATTTGCATTCTTATTCTTCTGAACAACCATAACAGTGAGCAGTGGCACGATGCCGTTTTTCATTTCCAGAACACTTCACAGTTAATCACTTGCATGGAATTCTGACACAGTGAAATATTAGCTACATTTTCCAGTGGGAGACAGACAGTACAAGTTGACTATCAGTGTTGTGAGACAGTACAGAGACAGGATTAGAATTCAAATGCATTATCCTAAATCCTAGACTCAGCTGCATCTCCAATTCACAGACTGCACTGAAACTGTCACAGTGTATATTGTATGATATCAAAATCGACTTGTTACTACTTCTTATTCTACCTCATCTTCATAGAAGAAAAAGCCAGTACAATGTCAGTGGCTCTAACCTCAACCTGCATAATTAACTCATGTAATTCCTGCTGTCACTTGTGAATCAAAAAAAGGCTATAATCTACATACCATATTTCTACCTGCATTATTAAGCTATTTCTGTCATGATTTTATATCTACACACAATTACATCAACTCTCACTATCCTAACAGTTATGTTAATTGTATATATAGAACACACGATACCAATATATTGAATGTCTAAACAAATATAAATTAGAATGTCTGTCCATAGATCAAGAACAAGGTGAAATAGCAAGTATTTAACTTAAAAAGGCAGCAGATCATACCTCCATTTTCCAGTTTTTCTGCCTCTTCCTCTAATCCAGCTTCCCTTAACTTTTTAATCTTCCGTGCTCGAAGTCTGGACAGCCTTGCATCTAGAGCTGCCTTCCTCTTCTCCTTCAGCTGTTCACGTTTATTTCTCTGATCAAGTGTCTTAACAACAAAAAAACCCATGAATTAATATCCCTTCATTATTATAAACAAGTACATATCTTCCTTCACAAAACACCTAAAAGCAATCCCAATCAAGTACCAGGTTTCAACAGGGAAAAAGAAGCCAGATTTCTTTGGAGTCAGTTGCAGGCATCACTTATACAACGAATCAAAGACAGTAACCACTGAACATGCTGCCCTTGTAGCCCAGTCTGCTCTTTCCTCCCATACCTGCTCCCTCAGCATATCCAGGGTTGCCCGTTGTTTATGCCTGAGTTCTTGGTCCCGAGAAAAGGCAAAGTAACCAACACCGAGCTGCCTGGCCTCTGAAAAGGAGGAAAACAATAGGTTTAAGTTAGAGTCAGTTTATAATTGACAATCACTACAGGCTCCAGGCACCCTGCTTTCAGGCATGGAATTATTCCCAACACTGCATTAGTTTTAGATGGCTAAAAAAGGCTTGTTTTAGACGATACATAAAGTGAAGCTTCCTGAAGGAGAACACAGGAGGAGGTAGAGAAATTTGGAAAAAATATTTGAGAAAAATACAATTTTAAGAAAAAATAAATCTACACTTACGTACTGTTAACTTTCAACAGTTATTACACATGCGACTTAACACACACGTACACTTTGCCATACGGGCACAGGAAGCAGCTTTCCCTTCCTCCCTGTACAACTGATCTCTTTGGTGATACAAAGGTAAGTGATATAAAGTATGGCAGTTGTACCATTTTCTCGAATGTCCTCATAATGTATGGGTCCCATGGGTTTTCTGAGGGCTTCTTCTTCTTCCTTTTCCCACTGCTGCCTCTGAAGTTCTCTTCTCATGTCTTCAGATAACAGAGTATTCCCATCAGGTTCTTGTCTAATTAAAAAAAAGTTAGGGATTACAGAGCAGAATTTACCAGTTTTGTAGTACCAAACAGTGCCAGTATGATTTGGTCTGATCCGCTATTGCAGTTTTCACAAAACACAGATCATTGTAGACACTACTTAGTGATACAATGTTGATGACTATGATACATGGTCAAGACAGAAATACAAAGCTACCTCTAAAACAAGGTACTGGTAGAACATGTTATTAAAAGACAAATAAAATCATATCCTTTTTCAGAAGCTTTACGAAATAATTATCAGAACACAGAATGGGAGATGAAATAATCAGTTATTGGCATCTGTGGGGATTCTAGCAATCTCATAAAGGAACATTTCAGATTTAACATAAGAAAATGAAAGGTATTTGAAGTAACAAAAGGCTAAGCATTTACCCATGAGATCCACACAAAATATTAATATTCAAATATTAGTACCCAAATATTAATAAGGAAGTAACTGAAACAGAAGAGCTGTTTAACAGAAGAACAAAACCAAACAAATGGAGGTCTAGCAAATTCACTTCGAACATCATGAGGAATTTGGAATTGCTAAAAGACTATCATCAGTTTCCAGGTTAAACAGAATCAGGAATCACTTGCCTGGCATTTTATGGAAGGTATAACAAAATACAATTTCTGTACAAGGACCCCAGTTTTAAAAGATGCAACAAATATCTGAGATTGCTACATCAATTTATTAAAACCTATCTCTGCAAACTATGCAAATCTAGAGAAAGCAGTAACATCAACTCTGGATTGAGAATGGAGCGACAAAGCACAGCCTCTCTTCCTTCTCATTAAAAAAAAAAGTGTTAAATACTGAGAGGACATGCAGCTCCATTAGAGAAACCACACCTTTTCCCTTGAAGTTCCTGATCCATTTTAAGTAGACTTGGCAAATCCTTCTTCATACAGCGCCTAGATCGGCCCAAGAAATCAACATAATCAACCCTGTAAAGAAAGAAAAAGAAACGTGATGCAAAACTTCTATTTGCAGATTGACTGAAGTCTTACCCAGAAGACAGAAACAGTGACCCTTTCCAAAGAGTATTTGTCACCTCTCAGCCAATCCATGTGTGACAGTTGCTCCTGCTTTTTACTTAACACACTTCCAGATTAAGAGGACAGATCTGAATGAGGCATATGACAGTTCTACCAGACATTTATTCCAAGTCTCCCATTGAGACCCCTGTTTGCCTGGGCAATAAAATGGTGTAAAAAATGTTCAAAAGTAACAATGTCACGTAGTTTTCACAACAAAATAGAACTCAGCCTACTGCTTGCTTCCCATGGCGAAGATAATGATGCAGCATTGACTTCTTGTGGATATGAAATTGCTACAATGTATTTCAATTATCAGCCTAAAGGCCATTCAGAACAGACTGATAGTGTGCATTCAACTGGCATAACAAAGGCTGACTAAAACACAAGCAAAATGTTCCTTTGAAGCTATTGTGCTTCTTATTCTTTATAGTACTGAGCACCTGATTCACAGTTAATCAAAAAGCTGTTAAGAGCTACACTTGCTGTCCTGTAATGTAGAAAGTTCTTTAGCATCAGGCTGCCTCAATTATCCCATTCTAAAGAATATTACATCTGAAAAAGTATGACTGGCAATCTAGCTCCCAGTCTCCAAACTTTTAAAGATCTGTGCTTTTAGTAAGCCTTTTACATAGTTTCTAAGGATATCTACAGTTTAGTATTTGAAGAATGGGGGTGCTGTTTTGTATTGGTTACTGCTGGTTTAAACTGATTACCAGAAGTAAAATCTCTTGTTCCATAAGCATTTTAAACAAATGGGCAAGGAAAATGTTTAGGCAGGACTGGATTCATAATTATTCCTAATGTCTCAGATGAAAAACTAGTGGTTACTTGGAATGACACAAAAAACTGTCAGAGATTATTTGCTGTGCTGCAGCAAACAGTGGAAGAAATGCTGAAAGTTGTGTTCTTATTCCAACCAGAGTTTCTCTCCTTTAAGAGAAGACCATACAGTGAAATGGCTGCTCATTTTTAAGTCACTCACAATTAAAGAAGGGAAGATGAATACCATAAAATCTCCAAGTTTTGCTAAAATACATTTCAATTCATCACACCAAAGCATAAAATTGTACTAATACCGTGATGATTACTCACATAAACTATGTAAGAAAATAAAAGAGGATATTATGTTGTCCCCCCCATAGTACATTGCCCTGATTGCAATTTCTCAAGATCCTGGATGTAGATTCTATTGCAGTGTTACCTATGTGGAAAGGAAAGTGACATGGAGGACTGTCTTTATAGGAGAAATGAAAGACTGTTAATACCTCCTTGTCAAGGTGTAGTATTAAACAAAAAAGAAAAACAAAGGTGCCACTTTGGACATTTTGGAAAAGAAAAGTATTTTCTCATGCAATTCTCAAGAACAAGAGTGGCCAGGACAGCTGAGCCCAATCAGAAGCACCAACCATTCCTCATCCGGGTCCTCTGGTGGTGGAATGTCTACTTCAGGCTGAGTTTCCTCCTCATCTGTGTCTCTTTCTGAAGTCTTCCCAGCAGCTTCGCTCTGATGCAGCTCCTGTACTTCATGCTGTTTGTCTATGATCTTCTGAGTGAAATCCACCAGGTACAAATCCTCAGTTTCTTCATCTAAGGCAGAAAATCGATTCTTAGAGAACAGCCATGAAAAGAACAGAACTGAGCACAAAATCAATACCAAATAGCTACAATCAGCTTTTCAGCTGCCAGCGATGCCCTTGACCACACTATTGGGGAGTATTTAAATCTCATTCAGTGCCAAACAATTTCGGAGCTGTCAACTGGCTCCACAGTGATAATGCCTATTTCTGAATCGAAATTTCAGGGCATTGTGTGCAGTACAGAAAGGGCTGCATTCTTTGTAGCAAAACATTCTCTGCTCGTTAACTATTTCACAAGCAAAGGATCTGTCATGTAACAGCTCTAATACTTTTTTGATGCTTAACATTTGGTTTGTTGGCAGGAGCCAAGCATTCATGAGGATACTTTTTAGAAAAGTAGAGGAAGGTGGTGGGGTCACGTGGACAAAGATGGACACCGGTAAAGAAAACAGATCAATTGCAAGGAGATTTGTATTCTATTTTAATAATTACTTTTTGCAAGGGACTGAATGTGTGAGAGAAGAAAGGGACAGACTAGCATTCTCTAACCCTATTAGCTGCATGACTGGCATTCACATATGGACCAGCCAGACTCCTCTCCTGATCCCCTTCTCCCCATAAAGGTCCAACAATTAGAATACAGGACAGAGCATCAGCAATGCAATCCAAAGACTGCACAATGGAGAACAAATTGGTTTTCTAAAATACTGTATTGAAAAACCAGAATACAGTCCACCCACTTAATGAATGAGTGAAACAAGCCCCTAATGCTTTACTTGGTCAGGCTGTCCTTCAAAAGTAATTTTATTTTCTCTAGTAAATGTATTTTTTCTGCTTTTCAAAGTGGAAAAAACCATGTCAATCACTTTGTATAATAACTGCAAGAATTTATATATGTATAAATACTCATTTTGAAATAGTATTGTTCACCTGGGAAGTCTCCTTTCGTCATTTTCTCATACAGCTTTGCCTTCTCTTCAAGCTTCTTCCTGAAAAAGAAAAAAAAATTAACCTGGCAATCCCACCAATTCCAAGCACAGTTTAAAATGACCAACTTAGCCTTAGATAAATGAACAGGAAAATACTGGGAGTGCTTGAGGTGTTTATTAGAAGCTGACTTATGCCTGGCTTTTGTTTTGAACCTTCACTAGCATTTCTGAAGATACAGAATTCTTTTCCAGTTCCAGAATTTATACTGACAATAATTTTAGTGAAGTTATAAATTTAATCTTAAATGTAATTTGTCAAGTAAGCAGAAACATGATGTTACAAGAACTCCACCTTTATCTAAGTACTATAGTCCGTCAGATAAATACTGGAAGCTAAACCATTATTTGCAGATATCAGATACTGAAAGATAGTTTTACAGGAAAAAAAAAGAGATAACACAAAGTTACACTTAATCTTAGAAACTGAAGAGAAAAACTCAGCTAATTTCTGGAATTTCTAAGACCAAGGAACTACTTACAGAAGCACAGCAAATGGTTTATAAATGGCAATTTCAACATATACCTTTTTGTACAACCAACCCATTTGGAAAATGAGGTAATTCTTGAAAAAAGTGAGCCATTTTCTGTCAAGCCCAAGAAACAGTTTGCTACAGAATTCTAACATGTCGCTGCACTGGCAGGTAATTCTAAAGATGACTTTAAAAAAAAATCAGTAACCTGACACATTTAGACAGCTGTGATATTGTGAGGGCATGAGAGCACGAGATGCTGGGATGCAGTTTGTACAGTACTGGTAAAAAGTATGGAATTGATGCTGGTCTGACTGGTTGGTCTAATGAGAACTGCTAGTCCAAAAATGTGGATAACTTCTTTCTGTGCTTTGCTAAGCACCTAAAAACAAATTCTCCAAAGCATTCTTTTCTTACAGAGCCTGAGAGCTACCTTGATTTATCCAATATATCCTGCTCTTCTGCCTTCTGCTCAACATCTTTCGCAGCTCGATTTACAACTCCCGTGTTCTGTTTGGTCCAGATACTTGGTTTCTGCAGAGGACGATTTTGTAACAACAAACAAATAAATGAAAATATCGAAATGGTAACAATTAAAAAATATTTCAACTCCATAATGCAAATGTTGCAAATCAATCATGAAAGACTTTGTAAATAACATCTTAAACATGTTTGACTTCAGACTGTTCCTGTGCTGTAGGATACAGCAGGTATGTCCTAAATTAACAATGGCTGCAGGATGGTGTATGGTGTAATAGTTAAGGGCAGGCTGAGAAGCTAAAAAACCCAAAGGCACTCAGAAATCAGACAAAATCTATTCTGGAAAAGATGTTAAGGTTAAAAAAAAAAACAATCATACAATCTTGCTGATTAAATACATAATAACAAAGCTACAAATTGTTTCTATTCTCTATTGCCTCCATTTCAGATAAAAAGTACAATCAGTTCGCCTGCTTGCAGCATAACATTGTAAATGCTCCATGTGCTTCAAATATGGCAGGAACAGCACATTCTGCTTCTAGAAAGCTACAGAATGAACAGAACCCAAAGTGCAGTAAAGAGCAAAACAAGAGAGATAATTGTGTATTCATGCTTGTACACCACAAACAGATAGCAGTGCATTTATCAAGGAAGTTCAGTGACCCTGGAAGAATCTCTCATCCTCCATCCTGCAGCATCATACAAAATCGTCTAATAAAAAAAGAAACATCTTTTCCTATAATTAAAGGGTGTGGATCCTTGGGGAATGAAGATTAAGTGGGGATTTAAATGGGCATAAGCACAAGACTAAGCTTTCTGCTGTGCACAGGAATCTCACCTGGAAATGAACTTTAAAGAATGTTCTCATCATGTACATTTTATATTTGACTAGAAACACAGCTCTGAGTATTAACTATTATTTAGATTTGAATACTAACTTCCTTACTTTAAGGAGAAAGAATGACAAAAACAACAATGGAAGATTATTTTTACCTTATTAGAGGTTCTGGGCTTTGCAAAGACGCCAGCATCTTTCAATAGCTTTTCTTTCTTGAATTCCTCTTGCTTTCGGAAGAGTTCGGCTTTGAGATCTACCAGCTACATCACCAGCAAAACAACACATAAATAACAGATCATGTGCACAGACATCAGTTACTGCAATAAATAACTGTATCTCTAGGAAAACACTCTGTTATTTACAGTTATAGAAGCATTTGATTGCATTTTTATGTGGAACTTTGAAGCACTGATCTGATCACGAAGATCACCCTTTACAGCAAACAAAAAAAGCCCTACAGAATGCAAATTATGACTAGGGATTAAAACAATCCCCAAAGATATCCTTGATCTTTTGCTACATAATGAGAATAAGAGAGGCATAGTTCCATCTAGATTTTACCAGCCTCCCAATGGCAAACAGAAAAGGAATAATGAAAAACACTAGCGAATATGAAAAGAGAACTTTCAACCATTAGATAATTAACAAAATCCTGTCTCAGAAAAGAATTGATAAAAGTTTGCTATCATAACATATATATTGTTTCCCACTGCTTTATGTACTGTTTAATAGTTTTAGATTTTCTTTCTTCTTCTTCTTTTTAAATAAATATATGAGTAGCACTGCCATCTGTGACCAAGGTCCATCTCAGCTTTTATTAAGAAACATCATCAGCAGGTGTTTTATCTTGGAATTACAAAACTAGTCTGGAAGAGGATATTATGCCACTTTTCCTGCAAGTCCTACAGAAGACAAAATTCAGAGATGTACATTAAACCAGGAAAACTGGAAGACTTTGGTATTAATATTTGTCCCAAGCACTAAAGCATTTGCTTTTCAAGTCCCTGGGACAACGAAGTGCAGTGTCATAAAAATCACCCATTTTCCCTTCTGCTTAGAGGTGATCATCCAAAAATTCAATGTAAAATATTTCACAGTTAACTATTAACATACATGAACTATTTACGTAACTCTTAATCTGAAGAATTTGGCAGCACCTCTCGTGAGCATCCCGGAGAGCAGCGAGGGCCAGCACCTCACCATCCCTAAGGGTGGGAAGTTAATCTGCCACAGCATAGACCTCCTGCTCTTTAGTAAAAACTCTTTTCCCTGCTATGCCCTAATTTTATCATTACATCAGGAATGCGGGCAAATCCAGGCCTGGCAGACTCGGGATTGGAGCGCAGGGCGTGTGCCTGGTCAGGAAGATGAGGGGACAAAATCCCAGCCCCGAAGCTGTCACAGACCCGACATGCGACACACGGCGTTACCACAGCCCTTTAATCCAGCATTTCCTGCAACGACTGCACATCGCGGTGGGGTTAAGGCGAGGAGACAGAGCACCAGCTCTTCCCAGCTGTGCTGTTTTCCCTGGAAGCGCTGGCACCAGCGCACTCCCGGGTGGAGCCGCACGGCCTGCGCCGGCCAGGCCCACCCCGCCCGCGGGAGCCCCGCCGCTGAGCACACCTCACAGCCCTACAAGCCTCCTGGGGAGACGGAGGGGTTCATTTTGCCTCTCTCCGCTCAGTCACTCACCGAGGAGGCGGCCACGTCCAGCGGCTTCTTCCTCCGGTCCATGGCGGGACCGGCCCCGCCACCGCCTCCTTCCCCGCCGGGCGGCCCTGCCGTAAAGCGCGGCGGAAGCGCGGCGCTATCGCGACAGTGCGGGCGAGGGCGGGCGGGCGCTCCCCGCCGCCATGTTGGGGAGGTCAGGGGAGGTCAGGGGGCCCGGCCTGGTTTGGTTTGGCGGGGGCGGAGCGCTCCTGTCCGGGGCTTCCCTGGCCTTGGGTAATCCCTGTGCTCAAACTGAGTGTGAAAATGGGCGTTCCTGGCAGGTGCCGGACAAATCCTTCAGGCATCCTGCTGGAAATGTCCTTGTGCAGCCGCGGGGCTGGAGCTGCTGCTGTTGTGACAGGGCCGGGGGTGCTGTGGGCTGGCGGTGGCCGCTGTGGCCAGAAATTGGCAGATTCGCAGGCTGGCCCCGAGCTGGGGTGGGGCTAAGTGGAGAAGTACATGCTTCAAACTTGGCGTCGATGTTGACCCGAAGGTCTGCTTATTACCTGGTGCCAGTGCCAAGTCACACACTGAGGCCAGGTATTCCTATTTTTTTATTCTCGTTCGTGCAAAGTGGGGAGCTGGGTGGTGACCCACGGAAGGTTAACTCACCGATCATCAAAACTTCACACTATACAACTTAATAAACCAAGGCATCAGCATTCGCTGGTTACAAATTACTCAACTCCCCTATTTGCTAGTTCTATCTCTTGCTTCTCTTGCTAATTAGTCTGCAGGCACAGTTCTTCCCTCCATTTGAGTCTGGGGTCCATTTTGTGTAGGTGGTCAATCTCTTACTGCCGGAATTGCCTTTCCCCAGTTCTGCTCAGTTCTGACTTCACTCCTGGTGCCTCTCATCCAGACAGCCCATTCATTTGGGGATTGTCTTCTCTTATCCTTGAAACAACAGATTAGCCAAACATATGATGCTCACAATGCAATTGCTTAATCATAGCCATCCAGCTATACCTACTGATTAACACCTAAAAAACCCCTACAGTTTGACTCAACTGCCTATCAAAACCTTGAGAGCCTCAAAACTTGAGGGGTTTGGTATCATCAACAGAAAAAAGAACAACACCAAAAAAACCCAAAAAACAAACCACACCAAAAAAACCCCAAACACAACCAGGAAAAAACCCAACCCAACCAACCAAAACTAAAACTCTCTTTCCTGCCTAAGTTGATAAATGAGTGCCACAGAGATGAGACCTGAACATAACAGCCAAGTACGAACCCTCCTACATGTGATGGATCCAGCTGTGTAACCTCAGAGAGGAGCACAGGTGTTCTTGGGGAGTGAGATTCAGTTTTAATTATACTGGGTAGCTCTTTATATCCTTTTTCAACTCCATGAAGGAAAAGGACTGTCTGATAGGTTTTAATTGAAATAGTGAAGATCATAGTTATCTGTGGTTGCAAGAAGAATCTGCCTTTCGCTTGTCTTTAGTAAAGTGGAAAAAATGTAAGGTGCTCTGATGTTGCTGCTGACAGTGTGACAGCTGATAGAAGCACCAGATAGAGTTCCTCTGCATTTTGAAATGTATTGCTTTTGTGTTTGGCAAGCTGGGGCAGGCCCATATTTAATAGTTTATGGACACAGAATTGCAAAGCTGATGGAGATACTCAGTTGCTAAGAAAGCTGCACCTGTATTCCAGGGAGTGTGAAGTGTGCAATTGAGAAAGAGCAATTTCTGGCCCTAGTGAAGCTGTCTTGCTTTTGACTGTTTAAAAGAGGGATTGGTGAGAGACATCAGATACAGAGGAGCGCAGTTCATATTAGAGCCATAAAGTATTTTAATCTGTAATGGAAGAAGAGAAACGTGCATTACTAAAAAATAGGACAAATGAATGAAAACATCTGTGCTGTTCTAATTAAATCACACTTCAACAAATCATTTATTGTTTTGTGTTCAAATCTCACCTAGTGACAATGCTGAGAAGGAAAAACAGCCCAAACCCAGGCCAGGGTTGGTTCTTAAAATGTCCCTTTCTGGTTGAGGGTGAGATTCATCACCAAGTTTGTAAGGAAAATCTGTGCTGCTGAGTTACATGACAGGATGTGGAAAAAGGAATGAATCCTAGAAATTCCAAGCTGGCTCATGCTGCTGTGAGGATTGCAGAGCTTGCACTTCTGTTCTTGCAAGAAGCAGTGGATTGTTCCGTGGGTAGCAGAGGTCTGGCTAGGCATGCCTGGATTGGGAATGAGTCAGAGTCACTGATGCTGTGTAGAACCGAGGGATGTGTGTGACGAGATGACTTTCAGCTCATGTTCTCTCCCATGTAGCATCAGCAGGCAGGGAAAAACACAGACCAGGACAGAGGGGAGCACTGCTCCTTCTGGAGCTGTGGGATTGCTTTGCTGCCGGGCTCCTCTGGGCTTGGGATTCGGCACTGAGAGCACACCCGGACAGATGGCTTTGGGAGCACCACGTGTCGGTTCAGTGGTCTTGGATTTACAGCCTAAGAACTGACAAGCTTTCACACATCTGGTTCCCTCAGAAAGGCTCCATGTCAACTCTAACCTGTGAACAGCTATTCTGTGCTTTTTTTTAATCCAGCCCATAGGAATTCATAAAATGCCAGTGAGGGAGTAATAAGAACACTTCAAATCGTGAAGTAAAATCAGCTTAATGCAGAGAAATGAGGTGCGGAAGGGGAGGAATCTGTTTCTGTGTACAGTAGAAGCTTATTTCTTATAAGGAATTTGTGAAATCTGTATGAACTACTATGTCTGACCTCAGACTGCTGATAGCCCTGAATTCCTGGGGAATAATTGGTTCAGCACTCCCAATTAGTATGCTGCTCATTTTAGCATGAAGCCTAATTGTGTTTGTTTCCACAAAGCTGCATCAACACGAAAAGCTTGTTTATTATTTTTGAGGAAGATTGGGGATCACAGTGTATTGTTCTAAGGGGATTTTTTATAAAACAGCGGTGTTTCACTGTCTCATAAAATTGGTGAGAGATGCTGCACAAACTTGGAATGAATCAGTTACAAAGCTTTGGTGTGGATTTCTACTACACCCCCACCTGCCCCCTCCCCACCCCCCCCAACTTGCAGGAGCCCCAGACCAAATAATATTGATATTTGGAGGTTTTGTTCTTCTGAGACAGATTCTCTTATCTCAGACGCTAAGGTTTCATCCTACCCTAAGGCCTTGACATTCTGTCTTACTTTCTACATCTTGGCTTTAAGATGAAATAAAACTGTGAGCAAATAACAGCTGGACATTTTGTGAGATAAGCCCTAGTGCTAGGGCACTGTGTCCTCATACGCTTTCAGAGCCACTCAGCATAAGACAACTCATCTGTGTTTCTCTGAGGGATGCAGAAATTCCTTCTGGTTTTCGTTTTAATTTTTTTTCAGGCTCTTCATCTCAGAAGCTATGGTATGAAAGAATTTGTGTTATGTCAACAAAAATCTTTTTTAAAACAGAGCAAGATTTTTTTTTTGCTTTCCATAGTTTGCATAATCTTGGTTAGCTAGAGCATTTCTGGAATTTGTGTGTCTTAGTGTGTGTGAGGCCAAAAATGACTGGAACAAGCAAAACTGTTTGCAAACTAATTCTTGCAGCATCAGAGATGCAGAAGTGTTTCTTTTCTTCCTAGAAAAGATTACACATCTTCCTGAAATCAAGTCCCAGCATGTCTTTTTTTACTCACTTCTCTATATTTTCCTGAGGGCACCTGAAGCATAGTCTAGACTTTTGTATTTTTGTATTTTATTTTCATAAATGTGCAATTGCTGCAGCAAAACAAGCAGGCAAAGAAACCAAAAGCCCTTTGGTAGAAAGTCTAGATGGACATTATGGATTTTTTTTCCAGGAAGACTAAAAGTTAGAATCATTTGGGTAGGTAATTGGCAGGCATGCAGACTAGAAGAAAAAAATCCCACAGGTGATTCTTTGATAAATGTTTGAGCTCTTTTACATGATCCTAGGCCCAAAGTCAAAACCAGAAGAGGTACGTAGCAAGTGTTTACTGGCATGTGTGTGGCTCTGGTTTTTAGCCTCTTGGGTCACAAGCTGCAATGCCAGATTGCTTTTGTGCTGTCTTAGTTTCGCTTGCAAACTAAAAATTAGTCCAAAAAAAAAAAATCTGATGATGACTTAATGCTAAATTGAACTGAGATCTAATGGAGCCTTGTCCTGTTCTATGGGAACCTGTATTTTATATGCAGTTTTATAATGTACTTTAAATCATGTCTTGTATCAACAGTGTTGTCCTCTCTTCTCTCTTCATGTGTGTTATGAGAGGGAATGCTGTTATATGCTACTTGTATAGAAATTGTAATTCCTCTCAAATACAGCTTGAAAGTAGGGATTTCCTAAGAGCATCCAACAGCTTCGATCAGAAATAGGCTTAATGTCATCTTGCAACAGAATCTGTAGGAGTGACACAGTTACTGCAACCAGAATTAGCTTAGGAAACTGTTATTGATAGTGATGATGTTTTAGTATGCATTTTAGCAAGCTTTGCTGCAAATGGGCATAGTGACCCTTCTTCCTTCAGGGAATGTGTGCATGTTCTTTATTCTGATGGACATACGAAAAAAATTGAGCACAGGTTCAAAAGATGAGTATGTTTTTCACTGTTTTCCTGTACTAAGAGATACCAATAGATATATTTTCTACATTGGAGATGTAAAAAGGAAATTTCCAAAGGAAATTGGCTTATCAATTTCATTGGTGGGTGGCTGTGGATATTTTTAAGGCCGTGAACAGGAACTCTAATTTTTAGGACTGCATGTGTTGTCTGTGGTATCTGTGTGGTTGGCATAAAAGACAAACATGCCCTTTAAGGAATTGCTCAACTCCTTGAGATTTACCCATTCATCTGTCCACCCTTTTTTCACCATCTGCTTCTTCTGCTGTGGACATGCGAAGTTGCTCCATGCCTGCAGCAAAATGCAGCCTGGATAGTTCACAGTCAGGCTTTGGCATGAAGCAGAGTTTTCCTGTCTTTGCAAGCACGGATGGAGTTGCCTCTTTGTCCAGGTGTAGCCCTATAAAGAAGCTGGGTTTTGTATTCCAGCTGCACATCTGCAAACGCCTTTGAGACACTACAGACTTGTATTTCTTTGTCTCTAGATCTGGGATGCCAGGCTGGAGGAAGTGCCTTGTTTTTTGTCTGCAGAGAATGCAGGACAGAGGTAAGGCAAGAGGGGAATATGACAGCAAAGGGGAGATTATAATCGAGGATATGCCCGTGGGAAGGGGTTGGATTCAATGCTCCTTTTTCTGCTCATTGATATTGTTTCTTGTTGCAGGATCCATCCCAAAGCTTGTGACTTTTTATTTGAAAGAAACAAATCCACAGTGTAGCTTTCCCATAAGAAAGCACATTTTTAGCTTGAAAACTCTTCCCTTTCCAAAGTGCTGGTCTAGATGCTGCTAGTGAATGCACACCTGCTTTGCTTACAGCTCTGTCTTTAGTCTTAACCTGGCCTAACAGATAGAGCTTTTATGGTGGCAAAATTGTCCATTAAAAGCATCTACCAGAGCATAACATTTGGGAACTCTAAAGCTCATGTACCTACTTTATGGTCTGTTTTTCTTTTAAAGAAAACACTGGGCTATTGACTGTGTCAGGTAGAGAGAAACATACTTGTTGTAACTGTAAATTTCCAAAGAGGCTACTTTCTGGCTGTGAGTTTAAACCCTGTTATTTATGTTCATTTAGTGTCACAATGATGATGTAAGTCATATTTATATCACTTCTTGTAAAATGCTTCCGTTTATATCCCGCTGTTTGAGCTGAATTATTTTAAACCAGCAGGCTCATGGCAGCAGATTCAGCTTTTCTGACATGGTGGCAGAAATCTGGGTCCTTTAGCACATTACTAGTCTACCTTGGAGGAGGGGGAATAATTTATATTTACTAGTCTTTGCACAATAATGTTGAATTGCAGTTGATATTTTTTAACATATATTCAGTGGTGCCATTAAAATCCGAAATGAGTGGGATTTCAGTTCATTACAAAGCAGCTTTTTTTTTTTCTCTTAGAACAACAGAAATCTCTAGCCTGAGGTTTTTCACTTGTCTTCTCAGGCTAGAAATGCAAGAAATGCAAAGGATGTGTCTGTTTTAAGTATAAGTGTATATATCTATACATGTATATATATGTATATATATATATAAGTCTTTGTTCTGTGGTTATGAATGATCTTTGAATTGCACTTCAAGATGCAGATATGAAGACATCCCTTCTGTACACTTGCTGTTTATGGAGGGTCTAGTTCTTGACACTGAGCAGAAAATGGGCTGGAATAATAGAACAAATTATTGCTCTACATGGGATTTACTGATGTGTTGGAAGGATCAAATCTGCATACTTGGGCAGGACACATCTCTGGCACATGATCATTTTTACCTTGGTGCACCAAAGAGATTTAAATCAGCATAATCGGGGATGGGGTTTCTCTACCATATGGGCATTGATTACCTAGCAGTCATCTACCATCTGCCTGCATAGATGGCTAAGTGGCAGCTATGATTAATTTATTAAGAGAACTGAACTATCTTGCATATATAATCCTTCCCTGATACTCTGGTAGTGAAGAGCTGCTGTTAGATGTTTTAGAACTAAGGGAATTTTTTTCCTGCACTGTAGCTCAAAGCCTTGGTCCACTCTAGTTTGGATTCCTCTTTATTTTCTACAGTGAGATTTATCTGCAATAAAGTGTTCTTTCACTATCCATCATCCTGTCAGTTACTCCAAAAACATGAAATGAAAGACATAAGTTGTCTTTCTGGACAATGTAGTTGAGCACTGTGCGTGTTTGAGGAGATGCTCGAAAGGCTGTTTAAGGTAATTTTCCCAGGAAAAGAGGGAGCAGCGTCTAAGGAAGAAAGGAATAGTTGTGGGTGGCTCTCTCCCCTCTGCAGCAATGTCCCGGAGGTGTCACTCGCACTGGTAGGGGGACCTCAGGGCGGTAGATGGCACTGCGAGACTGTTATTGCAGCTGTGTAATTCCTGTCTCAGCAAGACCGTGAGCACTCGGCCGAGGTGACCTCGCATAAATGTCTCCCCTGCACATCCCTGTCATCTCGCCAGCACTGGAGGGGTAAATCGGTTTCTTCTCCCCATTCCTCGGGTCTCATACATGTAAAGTTAGGTGAGAAATAGGACAAGTGGAGAACCCAGAACTGCAAGAAGATCTGGCCCCGGATTTCCAGCTGCCAGTTTAAATTATGTGTGAGTTGGTGAGACTCGAGTTTTGGATTCTACTTTGGCCGCCTCTTTGCAGTAAAAGCTGGACAAGTGCTTGTATGTTAAGTGGCATGAACATAGCAGCCATTCTTTCAATCTCCCAGCTGACAACGGCTTTGCAAGGGTTGAGACTGAAGATTTAATAGGTAAGGAGTTCTCCAAAAGGCTTGTTAGCTTTCCAGGGACAACAAAACACACACTCTAAGGAAATCCATGTTCCTTTTTCTTGAGTGATCCCTGTCCTGTTGTTGAACAGGCCTCCAGCCTCTAATACAAAGGCTACTCCCCATACAGACCTTCCAATACAAATGTTACTTAAAATAGAAGGCCAGAAGGCACTAAAGTGTTGCTATATATATCATGAAAGCTTAGAGTGATTGTAGATGTTATTTTAACAATAATTGAGGAAAGAAATATTGAGTCTCTGTGCATAGAGAGAGCTTGAAAGTGTGTGTGGCGCTGCTGCTATTAGTCAAATATAGACAAGTGGAATGAGAACTAGAATAATACTTCAAAATGAATAACTACATCAGGCAAAAGTCCAATGATTTCTTTATTAAGGCCTTGATGAGTGCCAAGCAACTCCTCAGCTATACCAAGGAGCTGTACAAAACGTGAATTCCAGTATTTTATGAAACACTGGAGGAGAGAGCCCACACCACATGGAAGTGAAGAGGGCTTTGCATTTTTTAACTCTTGCCCATAGTGCTTGTTTCCTTGCTAGCTGATCTGGGAGCGATCAGAACACTGAAATGGCCATTATTGTATTTTTCTATCCCTTTTGAATGTACATGCAAAATTACAGAGTGTTTCCATTAAGACCAACAGTCAATAGCAATGATTTGCCACTGTCTTGCCTCCTTCTCTGATGTGAAATAGACTGGAGTCATTAATGTGCTACTGACAGCTGGAGCTGGGTCACAATGAGAGGGACGAGGAGGTAAGACAGTCATAGTAACGACTTTTAACATATGTTGACAGAGATGTAGTGTTGCTTTCTGCATCCTGCTCTTTTCTTGAACTGCTTCTGTTCATCAACCAGAAAAAAGAAAACCACTTAATTTTCTCTAATGGCAATATTGAAGTTAGTTTTCATGGATTCAAACAGTGATGTGCTTTGCTGAGAGATGGATGGATAGTGTTTCTCTGCTTACTATCATGTGCAGTGGGTTTTGGTGGAATAGATGAGTACTTAATGCCAGCTCTGGTTAAGGAGAGAGCCTGGGATTGTGGCATGAGTGAAGGCTGGGTCCAAGCCTGTCTTCATGTCCTGAGCCATCTGCCAATGATGCACCACAGTAACTCACTTGACAAATTCGTTTTCCACAGCTTCCGGTTCATGAGATTCTGGATACAGTTGGATCAGCAGGACCAAACAATTGGGAGTCAAACCTGCCAGCTGCTACCCTGAGTCTGACTGTCCAGAGTGGCTGGGTTTGGCTTTGACTTCCCTTCCCTTCCACTGTAGTTTTGAATGGACTTCTGGGTATGGCAGCTACTGCAGTCATGTTAATAGAAGGCACAGAAGTACTTCCATTATGAATTTATTTCATGGTTCTTAAAAGACACTGAGCTATTCCTGGGAGAAATCACAAACCCCTGGTGAGCAACTTTTTTTACTTGCACAGCTGGTAACCAAGAGAAATGTAATCTGGGAGTGCAGAAACAACTTAAAGATCCCTTCCTGTCAAGAACCCTTTGTCAATCAGGAAAACAAAGCAAAATGTAGAGCATGTTCTAATGGGAAACCTTCCCAGGCTGTCTGGTACCTGGCATTCCGGGCGGTGCAGAGCCAGTTCTCCTATACCTGATAGCTCTTTCACTTAAGTGATCTGTAAAATTTCCCTGGGGCTCCTCTGCAATGAGGAGCAGAGATGAAACCTTACATAGCCAGAGGCAAATCTTGCTGCTAAGTGGATGCCTGCAATGAAAACCTCTATGTAGCTCTGGGATGGTTTGGAGATTTCTGCTGTGGGTAAATGGTGGTAAGCACAGATCTTGGTTGAGAGGGTTATGTGGCTTTATGAAGGTAAACACTTGGACATGGTGCAAATGGTGACATTTTATTAGTGATGCTGTGTGTGTGTAAGGCAAAACATGATGGTGTGTGCAGGGGAAAAACTGATGTGATAAAGAGAAGGAGGGAGTCCTGAAAGCAGTTTTGAAAGGGAAAGAACGTATTTCCAACAACCCCATCTTCAATCAACAGTTAGAAAAGAGGCTCTTCATTGCTGTGACTGAGTTCAGTTTGTTTTTATATTCTCCTCTCTTCCAAAGTAACAGTCCAGGTCACACAGCAGCTTCACAGTGACTCAGGCAAAGCTGCCTACTGGCTGAATTGAGGAGATTTTCACACAGGATGGGACCAAAAGTATTGTCTCTTATGTTGCATGGTTGTAAACAAATATTAACAATATTAAGCAGTTGTATCAGCTGCTAATGCTTCAGATTATTCTTGGATGTGGAGGGTAGTACACAGAATAACATGTAGCATGCATGACCACCTTGGATATTGAATTTCTGATGCACTTCAGTAGCCTGGAAATCAATAGGCAACAGCTGCAGTGGGGCTGGGGGCACTGCAGGGCCCTAAACCCTGCTGTTAGTAGGGGAGGGTGTGCAGACATCTGAGTCTTGCTTTAACTTCGATGGTTTGGGGCATGAAGTGAACAAGATGCAAAGTTTCTCTGTGTTGCTACACTGTAGTCCTCCCAGCACCATATTGTGAGTTGCTGGGTCACTGGTAGGTAAATAGGGAGAATGTCTGTGGTGGGGCATTGGCAGTAAGCGACGAGATTAGGTTTGGGAGCAAGGTGGACAGCCAATGTTGTGTTGTTGGCAGAAGAAGTGGCTGGTGTTTGTGACTTGCTCTAAACAGCATCTATAAGTTAAGAACCCTCAAGGGAAACAAAACCAAAGCTTCAGCACTAGCATCAGCCCAGCAGACAGGTCAGCGAAGACAGGCCTTGGGCCTACGAGGAGATCTGCTGACAGTGGTGTTGCAGGAGGAGGAGAACCAAGTAGAGAAACCCCTGGGTCGGCTGGCCACAGGCAGCCTCACTGCTTCAGCACTCAGAGCTTGTTGCACAC
Source organism: Melanocharis versteri (assembly GCA_013397845.1). Taxonomy (NCBI): domain Eukaryota; kingdom Metazoa; phylum Chordata; class Aves; order Passeriformes; family Melanocharitidae; genus Melanocharis; species Melanocharis versteri. The sequence goes on along the minus strand of VZTG01001354.1, from coordinate 505,131 downwards.
GTACTTCGTAGGGCTCCTGTAGAAGGAAGATAACTTTGGAAGGAGGTGAGGGGTGGGTCTGAGCCCCTTTGTGCTTATGCTGTGATTTCCAAGGAAGGAGGTGAAGAACCATCTCCTAAGCTGACTCCAAGTATGCCTTTGGGACAGAAACAAGGAGCACTTCAGCTCCCTTCCAGCACGAACAGGGCACAGAGGTGACCATACCCTCATGGAGTCCATAAATGGGGTGTATAATTGTGTCAGTGAAATCCAAAGACATTCTCCCTGTCTGTCTAGAAGGTATTCAGCCATTCAGAGAGATGAGTATCACCCAGAAGAGGCAGAATGACAGATTGCTTGCAGCCTTCAGAACCTAGTTGGACATGAGCACTTCTGCAGAAGTCCATAGTATGAAGTGCCTGACAAGTAGCAGGCAACAAACCAAATAAACTGTTTTCACTGCCTGAATCTAAGGCAAAAACAGAACCAAGTTGGATTAGTAAGTAAGGTTGTTATTAATCAGCCTCTGATGGTATCAAAGTGAAGATAATCCATTTTAAAATTGCCTTTAACCTTCTACCATGACAGGATCATTATTGAATTCCATGATCTCAATGCTGCTCACTGCTGTGTATGGGTTATGGGGTACACAGCTGTATAAAAGTGAGTGTAGCAGCCAGTGAGACAAACCCATCATGACGCTGTGTTGTGACAGAGACTGATGCTCTGTATCCTCACTACCCTTCCATGTACCTGAGAGGTGAAAGTAGAGACTGGTTCTGCATTAATGCAGCCATGTGCTATTTACATATCACGGTGGGATGGAAATAAATTTCCTATAGTCCCCTGCCTTCTCCACGTACAGCTGTAAGGATACATGGTGCACTGCTTCAACACTCAGCAAAGTAGCCCAGCCTTGGTAGAGAAAGAAAATTTATCTTTTACTTAATTAAGGCTAGGAGTGGGAGTGAGAAAGGAAAAGATTATTCTAGACACCTAAATAGATTTCCTTTGTGTAGGATTACATGGTTCAAAGTAATTTCTAGCTTGATCCTAAATATTGAATGCTGCCTGGCAGTAGGACTAGGTCAATATAGGGGGGAGGGAGCCCACAGTCCTCTCTGTTTCCCCAGAGGGTTTCATGATGCCTTCAGACCACTGTTGCAATAATGCAGCCTTGAGGGTGCCACCTCACTAGTGGTACATCTTCTGGTGGTACTCAAGCTGCTGGGAATGGTGAGTGGACAGAACACCACTCCTAAGAATGTCCCGAGTGCCAGATCCTCACAGATTCAGAAAGGGCAAGAGAGGAGCTCTTAAGTCACTTGGTTTGGGGCTGAAAGTGAAGATTGACTCATTTCACTGACTTTCCTTGTTGCAGGGAACCAGCCTACTCTAATTGTGAGATGATGAAATGAGTGACCCTCAAAGTGAGAGAACACATGACAGGAGAGTTTGAGCTGGAGCTGTCTGGAGGCAAAAAGTTCAAGGACAAAATGGAAGCTAAAATGCCCAGACATTCTCCCTTAACCCCTGCGGGAAAATGGGACTTTTACATGGGAGCCTCCTCTCGCCACACAAGCGGTATCGCTGTGTATCATCCACCCTGTGCATGCAGTGTGCAGGAGAGGTGAGATCCATACCATTTGCAGGCTTGTGACAGGCTTGAACTGTTGCTCAGTAGCCAGCTCCTGAGATTGGAAAACTTGGTGCTTTCATATTTTTTTTCTTACAACTATCATGGTATTTAAAGCGCAGTGGAGCCAACTGTCCCCTCTCATGCGCCATTGAAAACTGCTGGGAGGGAGAGGCAGAGTTTGAAGCTACCCAGGACTACAGAGACCAGGCTCTCTACAACCCATTAAGAGCAAACCTGTAATTCAAGATCTCCCATCATTCCTCCAGCCCCAGAGAGATACCCCAATGCACATGCAAGTAAAACTTGGTTTTTATAGTGAGCCATGCTGCCCATTTAGGCTGCACACACTGCAGGGCAGAGACCTTTCCTTTCGCCCAGCTTAGGAGCAGCTGGGGCTTTAGTCTTTCTGTACTCTGTGTTCCTTAGTGGGGCAAGGACCACCAGTTGCTAAAACAGCAAATGTGCAGGGCACAATAAAGTCCTCAGTGGATCAAACCAGGTCATCCTGTCCCGGGGCATGTGGCCAAAGAGGAACCTCTGCCTCACAAATTTGGTTTGATAACCATTTCTGCAGGATGGGGGAGGACAGCAGTGCCTTCTAAAGTTGTGGCAATATCCATGTCACAGTGGTACCTAAAATCCTGCAGCTGGACATTTCAGTTATACATTCAGATTAGATATTGCTCAGGTATGTGGCTATTCACTTCTGAAGTTTTCTATGGACTTCCCGCTGCTTGAAATATCCCTCCATGACTTCCCTCCAAAGAAGTACCATAGCATCTGTCTTACATTGATTCTGCTTATGAATTCCCTACTGGTACTTCTAGGTATGTTTCGTTTTCTCTAACACAGTGTCTCGTGCGAGTACTGAAGATAGTGCTCAAGAAAATCTCACCACACTAGCTCTGGCTCTTTCTATAATAATGGATATGTCGAATTAAATTCTTAAGAGCTCTGAGCTGCTTTTTCAGCTAGTAATATGCTTGCTATTTTCATGTTAAATTATTTCTGCGGTAGCAGTGTCCTTTAAAAAGTAGTACTGTTGTAGCCATGACTGTCTAAACACATTTCAGGGAAAGAGTCTTTAGTGAGAACAACCAGTGTAAATGGCAAAACCAGATGAGCTTTTAGGTACAAAAAGTGTCAATTTAACCTTACTTTTAAAAGCTTCTTCCTATATCATGTTTATTTCACATTCTCATTACTTTTCCTGAGAGCAATATAAGATAAATAAGCATCACTTTTCTGGAAATCCTTTCCTAATGCCCAGAATCTGGATATCATCATGCAATTATAAAATACAGCTGAGGAAATTAAGGCACAGAAAGGGCAGGTGATTTACCTGTGTGGGTGGTTGAGTTAGTCATATAACTCAACAGCGCTTGTCTCCGTGTGCTGCATTTTAACTATTGAAGGAAGCATCATTTCCCCAGGATGCATCCTGGCTTCAGATTAGTCCTTCTCGAAAAAGCTTCTGAGTTTTGCTATCAGAATATTTGGGGCATATCACAAACTTTCTATTAATTAGCATGATGTGCCCTCATCCAATCCAGCTGTGGAGTTGTGATTTGTTGTGAGTCCCAAAAGTACAAAGAAATTGCAGGGAAGGGGGGATGGTGGAGGGAGTGTTGTGGTTTCCTCCAAGAAATGAGCCGTGCAAATGTGCTGTATTTAGCACAAGGAAAGGAGCTCTTTAAGAGGTTGGAGCTGGGTGGGGAGTCAATCCCTTCTTATGTTTCTAGACTGAAGGTAAATGTGGGCAAAATATATATATTTTTGTCTGTGACTTTTTCTGTGCTGTTAGTGGGGTATAGCAGGTCTGAGCTATAGCTGTGCTCCTGCTGCCGATAGTCCTCAGGAAATCTCTCCTAGAAGTGATTGCTCCAGCTGGCTGGAGTAAGCCTTCATGTGCCATCACTCCAATCACTGTCCTTTAAACTGATGGGTAACTCTGGTCAGAAACACAGAAGGGAATCAGCCTGTACAGTGCTGCTCTCTGCTGTGATGGGAACCTCTCATGCAGTCCTAGGGCATTGCATACTGCTGTCTGCCCTCTGCAGAGTTTCAAACTCTTATGCTTAAATGAAGAGGGCTTTCTGTTCTCATGGGTTTATGATTATCCCAGCTTAACTCACTGGAAAAGCATGCTAGAATAGTAACTTCAAAAGACCCTCTGCAGCCCAGCTCCCACATTGCTCTTCAAGAATTTGGGGGGCAGAGGGAGAAGCTAATTTAACTGTAGGCCTTTAACTCAAGTACATCAGTTAGGATCTCCTCATCCCTCAGGCTGCCCTAAAGCCACGGGTTTCTGCTTTTGCCTCTTTCTGCACAAACTGATTTTCTCCCTTGGTGTGCTCAGAGCTTTAGGAGGTTGTTTCAAGAAGATTTCCAAGTACCTTCATGTTGAACCACTTGCATTTCCATCAGGCACTGAAGAGGTTTCCAGACTCCTGGTGCCCAGCTTGGTATATGCCATGCCACACTTGGCTGGCAGCTCCCTAAATGGCAAATGCTTCTCAGATGTGAGCAGAGCGCAGAGGGTGAAGCGGCTGCCCCTTGGCAGGGTGCTCAGCTGTCCTACCACAGCTGCTTTTCATGCAGGTAGGGACAGAAAAGCTGAACTGAAAAGCCAAGGTTCATATGGATGCATCTAGACAGATGTATTCTCTTCCTGTTATAGTTGTCCTATTCCACCTGAGTGGTGTGAGACACCAGCCTTCTGAAACTGGAATTAGCTCATGCTATCCCAAGGAGAGCTTGGTCCCTAATATTTCAGATTATAGCAGATGTTGCACATAATATAATAACTCTCACAAAGGGAGGCAGAGATGCAGAATGAGACCTACCAGATAACTAATAAAAGAAAAAGCCTCATGAAGAACAAAAAAAGCTGCTAGTGATTGCTAAGATATGTTGCCCCCAGGAAATTAAAAACATGAATGCCCTGGCATATGCAATAAACATCTCCTTTGTGTCCATGTAAAAGTGATGAAACCTCTAGACTATTAAGAAATTGAAAAGATGCTTTTAAGTCTTCCCCGTACACTTCAGCTGCTTGCAAGTGGTGGTGAAGAAAATGAAATTGATCAGCCTGGCTGCTGTGCAACTTTATTTACCAGAGAACCCAACTTCAGGATAGACACACGCATCAATGCACGCACCTGTGTGGGGCTGCCCAGCAGCTGCCGCTCGGTGAAGGGAAGAGGCGCCAGGCTACAGCTGTAAAGAGGATGTAGAATGGGAACAGTGTGCTCTCCATATCTTTCCTGGGCATATATCTGTCCAACGTCAGTGGGCGATCTGGGACCCGCAGGGCGCCGGTGTGGGTCGGAGCCCGGCGCCTGTTCACAGGCGGGGCCCATTCTGCCTACACAGACCCCCCCCGGGTGAAAAATACACAATACATACATATTGACACAGCTTTTTTCTACCCTCCCTTCCCCGAGTNCCCCGGGCCCCTCCAGCCGCGCCGCTGCCCCGGGGGGCGGCAGCGCTGCCCCTGCCGCGATGCCGGGCTGGAGGAAGAGCCTCGCCCTGTGCCTGCAGCGGATGCAAGAGGATGGTGAGCGCGGCGGGGGGAGAGGAGAGCTGGAGGGGCTTGGAATTACCCTCCGTCTCCCCTTTCCCGTTATTCTTTGGGGGGATGGGGATGGCGTGTGTCCCTCTGGGAGGGGGACGATCCTCTGCTGGCATGGAGCTCCACGGATGAAGGGACTGGAGGGGGGATGCTCTTCGTGCCGGTAAACTTTGCCGCAGCCAATCTTCCCTTCCATCCCTGGGCTTGCTTCGTTTCTGCTTTTGATTTTTTTTTCTTCTTCAAGTGGTGGGGGTAAACCTGAGCGAGAGGTGGCTGCGCGGTCCTTTTTGGATATTTAGGGGGCTTGCAGTATCTGAGCCCCAACTTTCTAAAGCTACTGGTGATGCTGTTTTCAGCTGGTAATTTTCCCCAGTGCCAATTCCACCTGGTGAATAAAGGGTTTGCAAATTGCACAGAGGACGTGTCACGGTAATCTGATTCCTATTGTGCCGCTTACTGTTACTCACAGTGACTGTGAATTATTTTGTTTACATGCTCAAGAGTGTGTTGTTAAATAAATGCTGGACCTGCGGCTCATAAAAGTCGTGAGAAGACATCCACAAGGTGGCACAGCCTAAGGAAGGTTGAAACGTTGCACTCCGGTTCCTGCCTTTGTAGATGAACAGGGATGAGGGTGTTCGGGAAAGTTTATGTCTCTTAAATGAAGTGCGGTTCTCCTGTGCTCTCAGGGGACTCAGGTGCAGGAGCTGATCCGGGATAGGCAGAAACGAGCAGGAATGCGTGTTTTACGAACCTCTGCTGCTTTGGTGCAAAGTAGCTAATGGCAGGCTTTTCCTTTGGACCCCTTCCCAGACTACCTCTCTAGGCTGTTCGCTGGTAAACACTTAACAAATATACGAAGTGGCACTGTTGCAGCATTTCATGTGAGTAATGCAAGAATTGTGGAATTCTCTGAACCTGCTGGTTAATAAGCACAGAGAGAAATTGTGCTGTTAGATCCCCTGCAAGGTGTTAGGACAGAGTCATTAAGCTGCTGTGCCTTTCTGGTGCTGATTCCTGGCTCCCACTGCTTTGGGAGAACACCATCTATTTCTGCTGCTAGATTGCTATAGGACCATGACTTCCCCTTGGAGCCTCCATCCACCTGAGATAGAGCTGTTAAAAATCTTGTCCTGTAGAAGAGTGAATCAATCCCCTGCTCAACACACCGAGACCTGTTGGCATGAATTCAGCCCTGTTATGGTGCAGTGCTTTGTAACGCTGCCTTGCTGCAGCTGGCATGGATGCTCTTGTGCCACTGGTTCAGGGTGGCTTTGGGAGCCTTATTAAATATTCACAGCAGGGACCTCTTGATGTACAGCTGTGCTGGGTTACTTTCTCTGTGACTTCATATGTGCGTGTACTGGTTCTTGTCTCTGTCTCTATGTAATGCCTTTCCTTCTCATCTTCCTCCCCTTTGACTTCAGTCCCAGCACTGCAGTGAGTCTGTGGCTGGTGTGCATCCCTTTGAGTACATTGCATTTATTTCTGTGGGTGGCTCAAAAAGTAGTCAGTCTTAGGAAGGTGCCATTTAATCACAGAATGGCTTATCTGGATAGATAAATCTTGCAGGCTTGAGCTGATATGATGTGTAGAGGAAGATTAGCTGAGCTTGTAAGGAACTTCTTTCCCCAAGGCAATGGGTTTGATGGTTGTGTTATAGCTTATAACTCTGCAGGGGCAGCAGAGGAAGTATTTGGTAATGTTTTTGTAGCACTGCAGTATTAACAGGTATGGTAGAGAAGGTTTTACATCATGACACGTCCCTGCCTGTAGCAGGAGGATTGGAACTAGATGATCATTATGGTTCCTTCCAACCCAAACCATTCTGTAACAACACTGCAAGAAATGTCTGCCCTGTTCAGATTTCGATTTTGCACACCAACCTCCCACCAGTATATGAAGAAATACTGACTTCTGTTTTTCTTTATGCAGTGCAAGTTACATCTGCCTTGTTGGCATCTCTATGCCTGTGCGGATGCGATGGGTTTGGGGTTTTTTTAATACCCCAGTTGGGGAGCTTTTCCCCCAGGCATGTGTACTCTGGCCCGTCAATTGTTCACTTCCTCTGAGGACCGCAGTACTTGAGCTTCCAAAGGAAATGTCCTGGCGTTCAGCAGGAGCACAATTGTGATTAGAAGAGGGGTATATTTTGGATGCTGAATATTAATGTGATGAGCGCCTCTTGCAATTTGCTGCCATTCAGAACTGGATTGGAAGCTTCATTAATCACAGTTGGTAGAAAAGGTCAGCCATAGTAAGTCACATAGGGAAATGCAAGATGCACACAAACTGCTGAAGTATGATTGCCATTTCAAAATACCACCCACAGCGAGTCTCTTCATGCATGTTTTGCCTTAAGATTTCTGTCTCCTGGAAGATGGGAGTGACTTCCGGCCGGTGTGCAGAAATGCTTCATTATAGAATGTGTTGGTTTTCTCTACCACAAAGAGACTTGTACATGGGATGTACCGCTCCTTATTCTGTTTCATGTAAGGAAAAAAAGAACTGATGTCAATGACTTGGAAATATTTTGGGGAAAATGTGTTCCCCCCAGCCTGTATGGATAACAGACCTGTTACTCCAAAATCATGGGGTTGGTCAGCTCCTCCCTGCATTACTGTGGGGTTGTCTCAGACCTGGAAACAGAGGTTAAAGCATATGGGCTGGCTCTCTGTCCCTCACTGTGTGTGCAGAGCTGTGTGGCCAGATCTTCTGCTGATTTCTCTCCCTGATAACTCATCCTCTTTTGAGGTAGTGATGAGAACTAGCAGGGCATGCCANGCTGTTGTCCTTTATGTGAGGACTGAAGGATTTGAAGTGCATTCTTGCTGCTCCAAGGTTTTCAGTAGCAGAAGAAGCAAAGGCTGATTTCTGCTTTGGGAGCAAGAATGTATGTGGGCAGGTGGGAAAGTCTCTGTGTTTTTGGCACATCTGAGTGGATGTGGAAACTGTGTGTCTAGAAAGGATAAACTGTATCTGCAGACTGAGAAGTGGAGATACTTTTATCCAAACTGGTGAAATAGAGTGTTAGCTAGATGCATAGGACTTGTGTAAGATGGGTCGCAGTTGTGGGCAGACACCCTTTGCTTAACCTGAGATGCTTTTCTAGTTCTAGGGGGGAGGGAATACAGAGTTTCAGTGTAAATTTAGGTTGTTGATAAAATTCCCCTTGCTCTCCCAGATGGTTTTTCTTGAGTAAAAGCAGAAAATTGGACTCTCACCTTTAAAACTCCAATGTGATTTCTTATAAAAATAAAAACCAAAACCAAACCTTATGAAAGACTGAGGTAATGGGATGATAAAACGTGGAGTGAGTTATCTAACCCTTGCTTGAATCATGGAGCAGCTGGAAAGGAGGGGAGGGGAAAAGAGACAAGTCAAACCTGCTTCAAAAAGTGACAATGTAGCAGGGTTTTGTTGCTGCGGTTTGCTTCCTTCCCTTGTATACAGCTCTCTGCTGGTTACCTTGGAAACAGCTGTAGGAGCATATAAGGGCCCTTTGCTGCTGTGCGGCCGTGGGCAGAGGTGTCCTGTGGTGCATGGAAAGGAAAATCTTTCATGGTGCAGGTTGATTTGCAGGATGAGGGCAACAAAGTAAAAACCCGTTGCAAGATCTCCCTTTCTTGGCTGCCCTGTCTTGCTGCAGGTACAGTTTGGCAGGAGTGGGACCCTGGGGAAAATTTAGCAGGGGGGTGAATTTTCATGGTTTTTGCAGAGCTATTTAAATTTTTATAATAGGAAGGTAAAAATATCTCAACAGTCTGTTTTGAGGAGGCTTATAACATGTGGGCTATGGACATCAGGTTTTTATTCAGTCCTCAGGACAATGTACTGGAATGTTTTGCTCCATAGCTGCGAAACTATGTCCATGACTAGAAATGGGATTCTTCTTTACTTATTCACATGCATCAGGGAGAAACATCCCACTAAGATGGAAATTTGCTGGGTTTGCATGATTAGCAGAAAATTAGATCTTTCAATGAGTTCCATGTTGTTTGTGATATGCATGGGATGTGTAGAATAACTATAATAGAATAATTGCTAAAAATAATGTGAATTGTCTTTTGTTCACTTACCCATAAACATTTTGATCTTGCAAATGGTATGGTGTGCATAACTGAAAATCAGTTGAACTATTCTGCTGCTTAAAATTTAGTGTTTTTTCTAGTGCTTGCCGCATCAGAAATAATTCATTCATTTGGAAAGGTTTTTTTGTTTTTATCGAGTTGTCTCAGGACCATCTTTCAGTGCCAGGTTGAGTCTGTTCAGTTTTAATACATTGCCTTATGGAGTCCTTTTGTCCAAACCTACAATGACATGATCTATTACACTGGCACTTAATTTTCAGTAAAGAAATTCGGCTGTGTAACTGTCACTTAAGTAGTGTGCAGTTGAAATGTTACAGCTGAAGGGCTGCTACATCTGCCCACTCTATGTGGTGTATTAATGTATTTCTGCATGTGATACTCTTGCTTTACAGTGCATCCAAGCTTTGTCGGAGATGAGGACTTGCTCACACAGAGCTCAGGAATTTATGGGCTGCTGTTTGTTGGTAATACTCATTATACAGGCCACTGCTTTTAAACAAAATGTAAAAATAGAGGTTCTGACCCTCCAATTAAGTGTGGTGGGGAATTAGGATTGCATGAAGGCTGTGGTGGTAATGCTTAAGGGATAATGCTCACTTATCAATGTGATGGAACAGCCCAAGCAAATCCTGCTAGACTTTGATGGGGTCTTTTTTCACTCATTAATATGTTGATGTGGATTTGGCACCCGTTGAGTGAGTAATAACTGCTTCCGAGCACTGTGCTCACTGCTCCCCTCCTCGCTGGCTGTCACACTGCTCGGAGTTTGGGCTGCTGCTTTTGGTCCTGTACTTCAGCAGTCAGAAAATTTAGATCTGATTGAGGAGTCCTGCACAACCTGCAGACGAAGCCACAAAGGTTTTATGGAATGACTCCAAGGCCTCATTGAAATTCGATTAAAGACAGAGATTGATCATTATTTTGCTTTTTGAAGTGATCTGCCAGATTTTACAGCCTGAATGTGATCCCATATCTGTAAACTTTGGCTTAGTGAAACTGTATGGATGTTGTGGCTTCTGCTCTCTTGTTTGTGCTATTACTCTGTGGGGCTTCTTGTGAAGAAATTTTATTAGCAATATTGAGTGACGATGCTCAGTGCTGACAAAAGCATCAGCTGCAGTGGTTTGGCATGCTTTTCCTTTAGGGCTGCCAAGGTTGGAAAGTGTGTGGGGGAACCTTTCAGGATGCTGAAGACCTTGATGGAAACCATGAATTGTGGTAGCCAGGAAAATTTCAGAGTGAGAAAAATTGCCAGGTCTGTCTGGAATCAGGCCATGCTTGATGTTCTCCAAACCTATTGGTGTTTTTATGGGCTCGTGCCAAGTGTAGTGGAAAAACACATGGGCAATTCCCAAGAAATGGATGTGGTCTTTGAAACTGTTCCAGTCTTGAGCTGTGATTGCAGCTGCTGACCCAGAGATCTTCTGATGCTGTGGGTTGCACTGAGAAGAAGATTGCTTAGGTTAAACCAAGGTGTGTGGCCAGTCTGAGGTGAATGACTTGCTGTGCCTTTTTTTCATCTCTGTTTGTCTCTTCTAAGTAGACACAAGTGGCAGAGCTGCTTAGTGGTAGGCAAAGGAAGGCTGTCCACCAGGGCATGAGCTCTATGCCAGGTTCTCTTTCTATGGTTAAGACTGTGTAGGCCTTCCTATGAGTGTCCCATTTTACTGACTGTTTTGTTAATTATTAGACTTCATTATAATGGAATAAAAGTCCTTATTTTGAAAATGAAGTGATTTTAGAGATATAAATATAGTAGAATAATTATAGGAGTAGAGCTCTATTGAAATTACCTCTTTGTAGACAAGCCCCAAGACAGTGAATTAGGCATTTCTGGAGCTCTGCATCACACAAATGGAGCCATTTCTTTTAAAAGCCAGACCTAACCCTTGACATTCAGAGCAGTGATCTATGCCCAGAAGGCTTGTGTAATGTCTTGAGAAAGGTGAAAACTTTTTTCCCTTGATAGTCTCTCTTCCCAGAGAGGCCACATCTCATGTTCCAGTGAATATTGGTGATGATCCCATGCGCATGGGAACTACTCTTGCATTCATGTGTTGTGCTAAAGGCAGTTACACTATCTAAATATCTGTTTGTGCTCCTGAAACGAGTATAACTACTGTGCACTGACACTGGCGTAACTGAGAGTGGAACATGGGCAGCATTTGATTGAGAAAATAAATCCCATGCTGATGGTCTCTGTTGGAAATGGGAGCATCTCTTCTGCAGTGCTTGGCCTGAGTGAACCACACAGTGGAATCCAACGTTCTCTCTTGGAAGGGTCTGCATTTTTTCCAGTTATGCTTGGTCTTGCTGTGTGCTCTGTCCATTGAGAGAAAAATGTAATGAAGCTTTCCATTTAAAATCCAAGTAGAATTTTTATTCAGTCTTCTTGTTTTGTCAAAAGAATGAATTACCTTTTTTATTTTCTCCAATTTTCCTCTTCCTCTTTGTCTTTGGAAAACAAAGGAATTCAAATAAGATTGTAAAATTTATTTGTTTTAGCAATTATGGTGATTTCCCTGTTACTGACTCTCCCCCTCATTAATGTTAGATGAACTTGGCATCTAGTAATTACTGGCTTTCACTTTTCAGCCAAAACTATTTTCTGGCTTCAGCAAAATTTGCTGATTTCACTGGTAGTGTTGGGAGAGCTGCTTTCCACTGGGAAATCAGTTCAAACATTTACCTGACAGCTTCAGGTATTTGGCATCAAGAGCACTCTGCATTTAAGGAGAATGGGGTTATCATGGTATTTGAGCTCAAGGAAATGCAGTGCATTAGGATGGGGTTAGATCCATGTCTTATCTATGTTAAGTGGAGGTGTCAGTGACCCTGCCAGCTAAGCTGCTGTGTCTTGACGAGTAGAAACCTCTTGCTGAGGCCACAAAATAAATTCAATACTACATTCTTTGAGTTGTCTATGGAGTAAGACACTTTTTTGCTTAATGACTTCATTTCTACTGTGAATAAAGCACTACAGAGCTTTTGTTTTAGCAATTATATTAACCTTGGCTGCTGCTTTGTTGCCAGAGTCAGAGGCTTTTCAGGGTATTTATTTGGATTATAGGTGTTGTTGCCTTTTCTTGTACATGTGATACTGTTAGTCATCCTGGTGGCACTTCATTCATCTGTACAAAGAAATAAAGGTCCCAGCTCACATTTGAGTACCGCCTCATACAGCCCAAGAAGGGAGCTGCTACTTACATCAAGGCTGAGATCTCTCTTGGGTCCCATGGGATAGAGCTGAGATAAGCTGTTGTATTTTTTTATTTTTATCTTTATTTTATTAAAAAAAAAAATCAAATCTCTTCTCTGTTCTCAAGGCAAAGTTGAGTTGAATGTACAGAATCTGCGCACAGAGGATTCCAGTCTTATCTTTGGTCCCAGTTTGATGAGAGCAGTCACCACAGGAGCAAGGTGTAGACTCAGAGTTGGGGGTGGAGGGCTTGTCTTCATTTGCATCCCCTTGCAGCAGAGGCCTTGAAGATTTAGTAACAAATGAGATGCAAAGAAACAAGGAGAAAAATAAGATAATAAGGCAAGCTGTCAGGCAGTGTGACAGTTTTGCAGAAATTAGTGATGCTAAGTTGCTCTCTTCTTACTTGGTACCAATGTGCTTTTTTGGTTCAGTTTTTCTTTGTGTGTTCAGGAAATGATGATATTTCCAGGAGTGGGGGCTCCCTCATTAAAACTATCTTGCCCAGATCCATAGCTGCTGATTACTGGAAGTCAGGGGAAATTCCCTGGGGCTGTCAGAGTGGGATGAATTTAGTGGAGAGCTGGGAGGATGTGTTAGTATTCATAGCAGCTTGTCTCAGGGATATGTGTTAATCCTGAACAGAGGGCACTGGTGGGAATGAATATTTTGTTTCTAGATTAAATGTTCTTTTGTTTTCTTTCATCTTAGAGTAGGAGGCAGTCAATCTCAATACTGTATATGCAGTCATGTCTGTAAAAACACCCTCACAAACCTCCCTTTTGTGGTTATAGGGCAGGTAGACCTGTGTGATGTGCGGCAGTGCTGTCTCAGTCTTCTTCCCCTTGGGACTATCATCTTTTCAACCTTCCTCCATCTCTGGTTCTCCCTCTCAAGTTGTGGAGGTTCCTTCTCATCTGGAAGGTAGCTGCAGGTAAAATGCTTGGGCTCTGTTCCTGCAGGGAGCTGAACCTGGTGTGCTGCCTCCAAGTTGTTTCAAGCAAAAGCAAAATTCAGGCATGCTGCAAATCCCATGGCAGGTATTTAGATGAGATATCGATGCTGCGAGCGTGATCCAACTCACTGGCCATGCTTTGCTACTCCAGAATCTTTCACGGACTTTGTGTCCTTTGCATCCTATCCAAACCCCTTGTGCAGTAGCACCTGGCTGCACGAAATAGCTGCCATGTTCCCCAACAGATCAGGCTGTAGCCCGGTGGAAACTGCAGCAATTCCAGTGTGGCTGGCACTTACTAATGAGTTGGTTGGTACTGGGGATTGAGCCACAGGCCTCTTGGTCCTGTGCCTGTGTTCCTGACTGAGTGTAGGGCTCGCAGCAAAATAATTTTATCATTTAGTTCCTCAGAATGATGGGGTATTTCCTCTGTCATTTGAGATTAGTGGGACAGAGGGGTTTTGTGCCACTCAGAAAACCAGTCTGAAAACCTCTGCATGCCTTGGTCTTCATGTCTGCAGAACATGGAAAACGACTACACTTTAAAAGGTTTTGATGCTCAGATCAAAACAGATATGGAAGTGCAGTTATTAAGTGTAACTTCATGGCTGTCTTTCTCTGCTTAGTATCTTCATATTCATAATTGTGCCAAATATTTGGACAAAAATGAGGTAGAAAATGTCTTTCTGGTACAGGGTTGCAAATCTATTGCAGCATGGAGCTGGGCAGAACAAGAAGTTCTGTTTAAGTGGATAAAAATTTCTCTCTACAGTAATGAACTGTGCTGTGTGTTTACCAGCTATCTCATCTAGTTTCCATCCGTTATACCAAGTGATAATCCTCTGGCAAATTAGGTGCTGTTAGCAGCGTTTCTGTCAGCCTGGGTCTGTCTGCACATCTAGGCAGCCTGCTTTGAGGAACTTCAAAATTTGTCCTCGTCAGTCATGCTGCTTCCTCAGCCTCTGGGAGACTGTGTTTCACATACAACACAAAGCTGAACTGTCTTGCTTCTTTAATTGTATTTATTCTGCTTTTCCTCCACCCACCACCTGCCAAGGCTGTTCGACCATGTCTAGGGATGGCTTCTGGGTTGTTTTCTTGGAATATCCATTGTAATTGGCTTTTTGGTTTATCCTGTCCTACTTTAATATAATTCCTTCCCTGTTACTATGCTTATGCAGGAACTTGTTAGTAAGTAGGTGGGGGATCAGAAAGCAAAATATGTGCAAGCCAGGCTGGGATGCTGGTTTCTCTAGGGCTTGCTGTAAGGTGAGGCTTGCTGGCTGTAGGGTGTCTTTGCCTGGGAATGAGCTGTGCAGCACCGTGTGCCCTCGGCTCCCAGAGCCAGGCTTGCTCTGTGGTGAGCCCCATGCTGCTGTGGCAGCTGGCACTCCCCTGCTCTTTGGGGCTGTCCTTTGCCAAGGGTCACACACTGCCTGGAGAGATTCAGTGACAGGCAATACTGCGGAGAATGCCATCCAGTTTCTGTCTCTGAATAATTAAGAGGGAGAGTGCGGCTTTTGGCCAGGGAGTGCCATCCTCTTCCACCCATCTGCTTCCCTGACTGTTGCTTGGAGCAGCTGCTTGTCTCCAGGGGCTTCTGGGCAGGGCAAGGGGGTGCAGATTCCTGACTACCCTTCCTTGTCTTGCCACTGACATACTTAGTGAGTTTTAAGTCCTTGGGGTGTCGTTTTTCTGTGCTTCTCTTTTGTGCAAATTCGTGCCATGATTTTTAATTGCAAGCTGTGATGGCGGTACTTGGTTTCAATGCCATGATGGAGAGCACAGAGGTGGGAGTGAGGGACAGGGACTGGAGAAGTGTGGAGGGAGGAGGCTTGTTTCACTGTTATCTCCCTCTGCAGCTGTGATCTCCTGATAGAAATCCAGCTCCTGTACAGCTGGCTGTAGGCTGGAGGTGCTGCTCAGCAGTGTGCTGGGAGAGCAGCGCTGAATTGCTCTGCAGGCAGATCCCTCATGCTCAGGTGTGATGGGCGTTCTGGCAAAGCCCCCATGGAGAAGGGGGAGGCCTGTTCAGCACTGTGTAAAGCAAAACCACTGACAAAGCAGCCCTTGCATTGGAGCAGCAGGTGATGATGGCAGCCTCTGCAGTTTCAAAACAGCTGAGGAATTCCCTGTGTATATGACCATGCGCAGGTTTTTTTAATGTGACTCTAGCTCTAGGGCAAATTGGCTCTAGACGCTTTTCATAGCTCTTCAGTATAGTAGGATAATGGAATATTTTTATTAGCTGTGGCCCTGTACAGTGAGGTAGTCCAGCATTTAACCTGTTGAACTTCAACACCAAGTAAGTGAAAGCCAGGAAGACCACCCCCAAAGTTGTAATAGCTTTTCAAACTCATCTCTGGGCACTGCACCCCACTGCAAACTCTTCTCTATCTACAGCTTTTCTCGTTCAGCTTCCTGCTGAAGCCCAGCAGATTTCCTGTGATGAGTCACTGCTCTGAGCCAATGTGACAGTCGGTGTGTGACTCCTATCTACCTGTCACCTCCTCAGCCTGCCACTAACTAGCTGGGTGGGTTAGCCACTGGCAAGCTATTTAACTAATTTTGACACAATGAGCTAGTCAGGCTCACAAGTCAGAGTTGAAATAGACCTTATCAGACAGCACGGAAACTTTGATCTGTGCTGTGAGAGTATTGCTGATGGTGTTTTGGAGAACGTTATGTGAGTAAAGGAGCAGAGGTCCATGAAGAGATGTTTTTTATATATATTTCCCTCTTCTTTGTTCATAGAAACTTGAAATTGAATGAAAAACAACACTTTGGGAATGTGTAGAGGGAGTAGGAAAACTAATTTATGCAGCTAAGTAAGCGAGAGGATGGAGGTACACTGTGCCATGACTGGAAGGATGTATTGGGAAGTGCAACTCCTAGTTTATAATGTTCCCACTTCACTGCAGGAGAAGACAGACACAAATCTACCCATCCTCCACAAAAAAACACTGTGGAAAGGAGTCCTCTTTCCAGGAGGTAGTTGCTTCCGACCAAGAGAATAAGTCCATCTTCCTGGCTGACTGTGGTGACCCAGCATCGGAAGGGACCTCTGGGGTCTACTTTCCGTGCAAATGAGACGTTAAAACACCAATCATCCAGGATATTTCTATTTCAGGAGCTCATTGATTTTTAGTGGAGGGAAGTGAGTTAAAATGATGAGTCACTGACCTATTCGAAAATGAACAACCTCCTCAGTGCCATTAGGAGCTGGTAATAGATCATCCTGGACAAGAGCTGGTAAAAGGGGATTAAGGGGTCTCCTTGTGCCTGCTGTTGCTCTACATTGTGTGGCTGCTGTTTCGCTCAATTTTTTTACGGGTAAAGCAGCAGCACACCTTATATATAAAAAGCCAACAACTTCTTGTGAGTGTAATTGAAATTTAAGTCTAATCCTTATTAGTCCAGTGTTGCAAGAAAAAGGTGTTATGTCCTTGCTGAGGAGATGTGGCAGTGGTGGATAGTGCCATTGGAGCTGGTGTAAAGCACCTCTCCCATTAGAGATCCCCTTGGATGGGGATATCTGCATTAAACAGCAGGGAATTTACCTGCAAGATTTCTTCTTGGTGAATGTGTGCCTGACCTCTTTGAACCCCCCTGCGCAGGGAGGAGCTGCTTGCTTGTTCTGGGCTTTAGGTAGCCACAGGAGGTGTGGAGATGTGGACAACTGAGGTCTGGCCTCCTTTGTGAAATACTCTGGGGTTAACCTTTGAGAAGCGATGAACAAAATGTAAAATTTGAATTTTAAAATTGAATAATGCTGTAATGGGTTTTTTTGCTTCCTTCATTGTAGATCAACACTGAGCCCATGGTTACTTGCTCTCTCATTATGTAAATGTCAGTCCCCACTTGATCACTTCTTCCCTATCTCTGGTACCTGCACAGGGCTTTGGGATAATAAAGTGGAAGTTTGGTGCAGAAATATCTTCTCTGTTTTGTGCCAAGTCTTGACTTTGGGAGTTCAGTCAGTGTTGTGTGCAGATATGATCAATAAAGCTGCTAGTGATGTACTTTGCTATTAAGTCTTAGTTCATTGATTTAAGGAGTTACCAGGAACTTGGGGAATAACATGGTTAATTAAGTTAATTGGATTGTAAGGTCCACAGGGATTGTGCCTTTCTTTGTGTTCTCTGAAGCACCTCGGACACCTCTGATCACTATAAAATAATGACTTTTTCTTTTCAGATGCTGGCAGTTTGAACTATTTTGTTGCTTTAAAACTATTTGCATTTCAAGGCAAGGAATTTCTACATGGGCCATGGAATTATGGCTTTGTAGCCTTTGGCTTTAGAGGTCCAGGTAGAAATGGAGAAGGAGACTTTTAATAGAATTTAGCTAAATGGTCCCAAGGAATCTGAATCTTTGTATTTGTTTGCCAAGATGTCTTGCGAAGTTGTTACCCATGCTCTTAGCAAAAAGCCTGTGGGGCAGCTTCTAGTGTGTCTGTGTTTTATATCTTGGCCTTATAGCTAATTCTAGTCATAGTCTTCTTGCCATCCAGCAAGGTATATGAAGAAATAATACATCAGGCTCTAGATAGATCTGTTCTGTAGCATCCATTTTTCAGGAAAGTAAACAGATGTCTTAAATGGAAATTTATTCTGGGTATATGAAGGCAAGTCTTGCACAGAGGTATTCTTCTGCAGCTTTTATTTAGTCTAATTTATAGCTTCTCTTCTTCTCCAAGGGAATTGGAGACTAAACCTCCCATTATAGGTCTGTAATTCATGTTTTCAAAATTCAGTGATTGTTATCTTCCAGTGTTTTTATGAAGCTGTGCTGTGGAGGTGCTCAGATAAGGTTGTATATTAAGTATTGGCCAATTTGCTAGGAGCAAAACTTGGATTATAAACTATCAGAAACATCCTTGGTCAGCATGAGCTGGCTCTCGTGTTAATGTCTTTAACTTCCTTGGAAGAATTAGGGGAGATGAGCTGTAGAAAGGTGGACTTTCTACAGTTAGTAGAAGTCTGGAAGTTATTTTGTGGTGGCTGGAAAACTGTACTTGTCTTACTTGGATAGTGATAAATTGTCACTATCCACAAACAGATTGAGTGAGATTCCCCTGGCATCTTTTGAGGGCCTGGTAAAAGTCAACCCTCATTTTAATGACCTCTTGAAGGGAAAGAGAATATGCTCACTGAATTTTTAAGATGGCAGCGAGTAGAAAGATGTTACAAAAACACTGGTGAGGAGAGCGTGGGCTTGATCTCTTGAGACATCCTCAGGAAAGTTCTCTGATTTCCATGACTTTTTAGGAAAAGCAAGATATTGAGGATATATGAGGACTGTATTTGTTCCTTGTATAAGTTAGAACTTCTTTAACTTAGAAAAAAGGGGGGTGAAGGGAGAAAGCACTTCTGTGCTGCTTGGCAATGGCTTCTTTCTTTCAAGTGAAGAAAGTTGTTGAAATTGGATTTAGCTAGTAATTTATTTTGAAACTGTATTTATCCTTTAAAGGTTTAAATTTAGACTGAGCTATCTGTGCCGTCTGTGCCACCCTTTTTGGATGTTCTGTGACTATTTTCCATGTTTACAGTTCCACAGGAACTAAGTACTCATCTGAACCCGGAATTTAAACACTCGGCTTTGGTGTGTGTGTTTTTTTGGGTTGTTGCTTTTTTTTTTTTAATGGGAGTTTCTTTTTGGCGGGTGGTTCTTTTGGTGGTGATTTTTTTTGTGCATTTTGGTTTGCTTCTTTTTTTTATTTTTTCCCCAGAAGATTTACACATTTTAAAATAGGACATATCTGCTGCCCCAAATCCAGTTGTGAGAGCAAGTTATCATTTTTCCTCTTAGCTTGACTGTAGTTTTTCTTACTGTTGCTTTTCAAAGTGAAACAAAGTATCATACAAAATTCTATTATTTCCATAATGCTGCCTCAGGTGATATAAATATAAATGAGCTACTTCCCCTCTTGCCCCATCTATTAGTCTTGTCAGGAAAACATTTAATCCTAACTCCTGCTAGCTCAGCTTGTATGTACTATTCTGCTGCATATTGGTATGAAGCCATGTGTGTAACATTAATTTCAATGGGAGAAATTTGGCTTTCAGTATTTTTTTTTGTTACTAAATAGAAAGCAAAGATTTTGTGTGGCTTTTCTTTTTTCTAAGAGAAAAATATTTCTTTACAAAAATACCTTCCTTGTAAAAATGCCAACATGGTTTTTCTAGGAGTAACTGCTGCATGTGGTTGGTAGAAAATCAGAAGTACTGAAGAAATACCTGCCCTGACAGTAACTGAACTATGTGAGGACGGGTTTTCTGATGCATCCAAGTGTTGTATGGTTTGAATTGATGTTGTATGTTTGTGGTTATTTGTATGATTGTTTTTTTTTTCCTTACTTGTGGATGTGTGTTTTAAAATCTTGCCTGCAGACATCTGTGTTTGCAGAAGCAGATGTCACTTGAATGAAAGACTGTCTCCTTGTCTGCTGTGCCTGATGCAGGAGTAACCTTACTGTCACCAGTGCCAAATTTATTGGCTGCACAGTGATTAGATGGAAGCCAATGAAGGTGCAAGCAGCACAGTGTACCTTGCTCTCTGTTGTGTGGTCATCCCTGAGGACAGGAGGAGCAGGAGAGGAGGGTGCTGGCATGGGTCTGCCAGGTGTTTCTGCAAATGCCTGTCCAGGGTCTCCCCCATCTTGCCTTGAATTCCCATTCTGCAGGATTATTCCAGCTGCTACAAGAAGCTCATATAATAAGCTAGAAGTGTCTGCTTTATCAGCTTCCCCCAATGTTAGCAAAATCCCTTTTCTCCTTAATTTTCCGTGTCTGGTTGTTACAGCTCTCAAATTAGTTTAGAGATCTTATGGTATGTGTGGAGCTGAAGCAGGGCAGGGGAAGCAATGCTCCTGGAGGGGAGGGTGAAGGCTTGCCCAGGGCTTCTCTGGGGACATAGAGTTTCCATGTTTCTAAACCCCCTGGAATACAAATCTCTATGATATAGAACAAGGAACTTTTAGCAAAGTCTTCTGGTGTAAATATTTTAGATCCTAAAGAATCGCATTATTCAGGCTGTAGTCTTGCATTTACATGAAGAGCTGAACAGATCTGTTCCTTCTTCCCAGGCTACTAAGTCCTCTGGGAGGCTTGCTGCTTTTCCTTCTCTCAATAACTGATAGTAGGGTGTATATATAAAATTAGATATAATGGTTACATTAAAGCACTTCTGTGAGCAGCATAGGTATTACCTGCCAGGTTTCCCCAGCAGTGCAGTGCTGGTGTGGGCACTGCACTACCTGTGTGAGAACTGCCAGATTTCAGATGAAATCCTCCCTCCCTGCCAACAGTGATGGCTGTCATCACAATCTTTATTCCGAGGGACACAACAAGCATAAATATATCTCTGTTTTAACCACCTACACCCTGGAATGCCATTGCTACTTCAGATCTCTCTGCATCCAACTGCTGTTCAAATGGCAGCGTGGTCGTGGGCTGAAATGTCCTGAGTTTCTCTAGCCTGCAGGAGGATTTGTCACTGAAAAACTCACAATGGAATTCCAAAATGACAGAGCTTACCTGAGGGTTGCAAATATTTTGTGTGAGGGACAAATACCAGTGCTGGAGAAGGGGAAGAAACCACAGCAAAGGAGATGAGCAGAAGTACTGGCGCTGATCTTCTTGGCCAGGACCAGAAGCTGCACTAGGCAAAATGCCATTGTCAGTGAGCAATGAGGGAAATCCCAAGACATCTGGAGGAGGAATGCTGAAGTGCTTCTGGAGCAGAAAGATTGCCAGATGGACTTAAGGGTGATGCACTTGCAAGAGCTCCTGAGCAGAGAGAAACTCAGTTGAACCTGGTGAAGGGATGGGAGGTCAGATAGGTGCCTTTGTTGTGTGAGCCCCTAACTCCCCTTAGCTCCATCCTCAACACCTGCAGCAGGGAGCCTTTGGAAGCAGTCATTTTACATTATCTATATGCGTAGGCTGTTTCAGGCAAAGCACCAAAAATCCATCCAAAAAAAAAGAACAAGATAAAAAGGAATAGTAAAGCACCTTCAAACTGCTCCAAGTGCTGCCTCTGCAGTGGATAGTTTCCAGCAGCACATATCACTGCATTGCAAAAAGCAAAGCAAACAGGGAAGCACCTGAGTACTGAAATAAACTCTGAAATGCAAAATAAATCCTTGCAAGCAGCTCAGCAACAGCTCATTTAGCTCTCAGGTTCGTAGTGCTGTTTTTTTTTTTTTTTATTTTTTTTGGTGTGTGTGTTCGTTTGTTTGTTTTTGGTTCTTTTTTTTTTGGTTGTGGGGAAGGAATGAAACAAGATTTAAGCATTAAAAATCCTGAAGTAGGCTTTCCCCACTATGAGAGCTCTTTTGCAGCAAACTACTTAAGCGTGGTAGGAACATTCTGGTGTAAAAAGAGGGAATAACAGTTTGAGGCTGTTTGAATTGGCTGGGAGACTGAGCAGTGCAATGTGTCTCTCTTGACGTGGAGTTGCAAACAGCTCTTTGTCCTTTTTGTGCCCTGGCAGCACCTTGGTCTCATCTTCCAGTGGGTGTTTCAGTCCTCCCTGTCCACAGTCTCATCTAACCCATCACAGGAGCATTTGTCATCTCTGAGCTCAGTACTAGAGCACAGCAGCCCGCACTGCATGGATCAAGCCTTTGCCTGTCCAGAGTCACTGTGACTCAAGATAGTTGCCAGCCAGATTGTCTCACTGATCTACCTGTGCACTTACTCAAGGTATTTGGCAAGTTACAATGGACTTGAAAGCTCATTTATCTTCTGCTCTTGACATGGTGATGCTGGAGTGTCTAATGTGACTCACCTCATGTTATTCTCAAGGTTGATATGGACCTCTTCTGGGGAGGTTTTAAATTTTTATGGCTTCTTGTCTGCTAAGCCCTTATGTCATCTTTATTGGGGTCCCAAACCCCTGATGGACACTGTGACCTGAGAGAAGAGGCTGTATAGCTTCCTCTAGAGCTTCAAGGCTGGGTCTTGAGAAACGAGGCAATAGAAGACCACGTCTGGGCAAAATGCAAGAAGGTAAATGCAAACTGCTGGCTTTATCTCATGATGAAAAGATATGGGAGCACCTTTTAGAAATATTGTTACAGCTTGATAGTTGAACTTTGTAAAAGGGATTGTTTAGTTATTCCAGCCTCCAAAATGAACCACCCTACTCTGTCTCCTTGCCCAAATAAGGATTGTAAAGTTTTTAAACCACTGTTGAGAGATAGAGTTACAGCTCAGGTCAGAGGCAAGCAGAAAGAAACGTGTAGGATTGTCCTTGTATCTGACTGTTAAGCATCATCAGCCAGCCAGCCTGAACTTATTGTCTAGGCCTCAGTCCTCTTTGATAACACTTTCCATCTTAGTGGGTATTCTTTTTTTTTGTGCAAGGTTATGAGATGTCGCATGCACCAGCATCCTTATAGCTCATCACATGCATGTAGCTGCAGTACTGTCAGTTTTCATTTGCTGTCAGCGTCATTTATTTCTCGGGTTCTTTTTTTATATTTCCCCAACACTTCATGCTAAGCAGATGGTTGGAGGCTCTCCTCATTGGAGAGCTGCAAGTGAAGATGCTGTTGGATGGGATTTGTTGGCCCAACTTTGCCTGTCTGCCCCCTTTCCTCATAGTGGAAGGGAAGGGAAGCCAGTGGTTTATCTCCTTTTGCCCCATCCTAACGCGTCTCCGTCCCTCGGGCTGGGGAGGCTAGCTCGCCCGGGGACTGCCGAGACCGACGTTATGACCGAACCGCTGCCCGGTACGGCGGGAAGCCGGGGTGTCGCCTGGCGGGAAGGACTGCGGGGACTCACGCAGGGCCCGCTGTTCTACCGGTGGCAAAGGCGCAGGAACGAGACAAGAGGCAGGAGGCAGCTCTTCGGGGTGAAAACAGGAACGGGTTTATTGTAGTCGGCAGGTCGAAGGGAAGCAGACCAAGGCAGGGAAGGGTGAGCGCAGGGGATCGAAGAGCCTGGTGCAGTTGCGCTTAAGCACCAAGGCGCAGCGAGACGCAGCTCCTGGGCGCCTGAGAGCTTAAGGCAAAAGACCCGAGGCACAGTGAGCAACCTGTTATATACTACAAAGGAATAGGTGGGGTTGTGGAGTAGTGACTGGTTAGAATCGAGTCGGGGGGTGTTACTCAGTAAATGGACGTATACCAGGTAACTGGGGAGGGGAGAACTGTTAACAGACAGGTAACCAGGGTGGGAGCAACCACTTAGGAAAAGGGGGGTTTCCTCGAAGTCCTGGTGGACTCTTCTGGGCTCTTCAGGTCCCGGCTTTGGGCCAGCAGTCCAGTAAGAGGCCACTGCAACACCATCCAGATACCTGGCACATCCATGGGCAGCATGTCTGCAGGGGCTGCTTCCCCCCTTGGCTGCAAAGGGGAGCTGGGGTGACCACCTGAGGTGGAGACCCCCTCACTGCCAAGTCCAGAGCTCCAGCCAGGCATGGTTGGTAGTAAGTGATGGGTGGAACAAATAGGCCCAAGCCCTCTGTGAAACTAATGTGTTTTAATGGGGCAGGTGAAGACATCCAGAGAGGCTGGGTGTTCCCAGCAAGGAATCCCCTTTGCTGACTCTGAGGCAGGAGGGAAAGGAACTAGAGATTTGGATAAAAGTGAAATTTGAGTTGTTCTTCAGTGGAGGCTGTGATTAGTGATTCAGATATGCCAGTCAGTCCATTGCATCCTAACCTTGCATATCAAGTCCTCAGAGATCTCACTTTCAAAGCAGAAGGTGTGTGATGGTGGCTAATGGCAGGGAGAAAGCAATGATGAAAATATTTGGTGTCTCAAGTTGGAGCAGTGTCTTGGCTGATTGGCAGATTGCCTCTTTCATCTTTGTTGGCCTACTCAAAAGACCAACTACTTGGTGTAAATCCCTGCTGTGCTGACTCTTAAAGATCTTCATTTAGGGTAGTCCCTTCCACCCATGTTTCCTCCAGCATGCTGGAGGCATCAGTTTAATAGAAATAAAAATTGATTAGTTTGGTCCCTAGTGAATCTTTCAGGGGTTTGGCAGGAACTGCAAATAATGTGTGTGCAGCTGTTTAGTGAAGGGGTGAGATGGCTGTTATTCCTCTTAAAAATTGATCAGTGCTATTCCTGGGTATTGATCCGAGCCTCCTGGACAGGAGTGGAGCCACCCCTGTCCAAGGGCACATGGATGGCACTTCTCGAGGAGGCTGGGAGCACAGCTCACTGTCTGGGACAAAGTTTATTCTTGGTCCTATCTTGTTTTTTAACATTTTTTCTCTAACAACTTTCCTTACAGTCATGCTTACAAGTTTGGGTTAAGGGAGTCTCTGGTGTTTAGCACCTAGTGGAAGCTGTAAATGGCACTGTGGCTGTACAGATCTAGCATATGCCAATGTTCTATATTTGCTTAGGGGAAGCATGCAGTTCATCTCCCAGGCATAATTCCCAATGCAGTGAATGCCGGCAGGATGACACCACACCAAGGAGCTTTTCTTTAGCTCATTCCAGTATTGTACGTAGTTGGTTTGTGATAAATGGATTGGTCAAAGTCTATATTGGCTGACTGGGAAAAGCAGTGTTTCTACAGGTGGCTCCAGTCCTTGTCATCCTTTCCTGTTGCTCTTCATTCACAAAAGTCCTCGTGCTTTGCTAGGTTCCACCTCAGCTATGAATGTATCTCTGCTATTAAATGAGAAGGGCAGGCAAGCTGTGGTGAGGTGAGGTGAGGAGGACCTTGCCTAAGGAAGAAATGTGCCCACAAACCAGAACCAGTCCCTCTGCACTGGTATATGGCATTGAATGCTACCATACAGCTCATCTAGTCAGCAGGAGGCCAGAAGGGATGCCCACTAAACAGCCACCTCTGTCATGTATTTCCCTGCCTTGTCACCTCTGCCCTCTCCTGAAAGCCGAGCTTGGTTTTTCCTTTGTAATAAAAGCTGATCAGGGGAACAAGGTATCAGGGAGGGTTTTCAAGTCCAGATTGCTTGGTATTTAGCCAGGTATCCACAGGCTAGTATGTCTCATATTGTGCATTCCCTTTGCTGAGTACATTGTGGCTGCAGAGCCTCCTCTCTCCTATCAAGAAGTGCTGGCTTTTGGGAGCCTGTAGCTGGATTCTTATACCGGGCAGTGCCTGGCTGAGTCAGGGACTGACCCTAAAACACTGTGTGCAATAACAGTGTGATCTCTCCATCTTATGTTGGAAATTTGTGACCAAGCACTGAAAAGTAGCATAGTCTGGGCTGTTATTGTTGTTGTTTTTGGTTTGTTTGTGGGTGGGTTGTTTTTTGTTTGGTTTTTTTTTTTTTTTTTTTGTTGGTTTTTTTTGTTTTGTTTGTTTGTTTTGTTTTTTGTTTTTTAGCTTGTAACCCACAGCTTTAATCCACCTTGAAATGAAGAGTGAATATATTTCTGTTGTCTTTATGCTCCAGGGAAGTCTGTGTATGAAGGGAGAAGGTTAGAGAGTTCAGGAGTTTGTTGCATGGGATTAGCTGGGAGGCAGATGGGGACCTTTTTTATTCTCTTGGTAGTATACTGATTCTTTGTAAGGGTAGTAGGTTTGTCTGTGCTAGTATCTTTTTAGGGAAGTATATCTAAAAATGGACCCACCCATGAAGAGAAACAAGCTCTGTCATGTACCCGGCTGCTCCTGCATGGTCAGTAGCAGGAGGACCATAATGTTTGCTGCTGTGCTGGCTCTAACAAAGCTCGTGGTGCCTCTCCTCATGAACGCCCCCATCAATGCCCAGGATGCTGTGGGGCTGGACATGTTGCCTGGTAAGTGCTGCTCCTAAATCCTAGGAAGTGAGGTTACAAGTAGGATGAGCTATAGTGTTTCTGAGCTCACTGGTGGAGGTGCCCAGCTCTGCATGAGTGGTGGGTGGGGCTGGGGGCCAGTGCCCAGGCCCTGGGTTTTGGCATGTGAATGGCAGTGCCTGCACCCAGCCCCGGGGCTGGCTTGCCCTGCTTGGTGCACATGTTGACCCCTGGCGTTTATTCAGGGCTTGTCCTTCAGCCCTGTGCTACTGAATCCCTTCTGAAGGGATTAATGTGGGAGGAAAGGATGCCTTTGGGCTTGTGGTTGAGATTTGCTATTGCTCTGAGCCAACAGCAGAAAAACCTCATTGGAATTGGAGGAAGCAAGACTGGGATAGAATTTGCTAGCAGAGCATTCACTTTGCAGGCAAGATTAGCTGTTGAGGAAAGTGCAAGCCAAATGTCCCAGGATAAATGACCCAGTAATGGACCTTGCTGAAGGGGCAGCAACCTTGAAGGGACAGTCAGTGCTGGTGC
The DNA here is from genome assembly GCA_013397845.1 of Melanocharis versteri. Taxonomy (NCBI): domain Eukaryota; kingdom Metazoa; phylum Chordata; class Aves; order Passeriformes; family Melanocharitidae; genus Melanocharis; species Melanocharis versteri. The sequence continues at coordinate 478,439 of VZTG01001354.1, read as the reverse complement.
TTCCCATCCTTAGCATGGCATGGAAGCAGTTTTTCACTGCTGTTTGGTACCTTCTGCAGAACACTGCAGCAAATTATTCCTTGCTATTCTCTTGGGGGTTTCGTGACTGTTAATAATTAACTTCCCTCTCTTCAGGTTTTTTGGGTGTATGGTGGAGATTTTTTGTGCAAATCTCAGTCCCTTGCCACCTTCACATCCTGTTGAAGATTATTTAATAACATACAAATATCTGTACAGAACAGGGCTGCTGGCTTTTGGGTGATGACTGTATTAGCTGTGCTGCTGACAGCTCCTTGCATTTTGTGCTGGAGGATCGCTTAAACAATGAAATAAGCCCCTGGGGAAAGAGGTAGGAAGGCCGCTGTTTGATATTTAATGCTTGATTGCACAAGGAGGGCATGAAAAAATCAAACCCCTTGGGAAGGTGTCAGGCACGAGGCCCACACAGAAAAGGATGCTGGAGATGCCTGGGTCATGTGCTGGCTGTCACTATCAGTCTGCTGGGTGTCTTTGCAATGACTGTGAGCATGACCCCTGGATGACGCTGTGGGATGAAATTGCTGTGAATTGCAGCAGCCTGGTCCTCTGGTTGTGGCTTGCCAGGATTTCCTGAGAGATTTGCTTTACCAGATCAGTCTTCTGTGATGTTAAACACAACAACCTGTGGTAGGTGGTATCTGAGATAGCTAATCTAGTTATGTCAAGATACATACTGTGTTCATCTGTTGAACCTCTTATTTGGACCAGTGGGTGATGGTTGCTCCATACCAGGAAACATATTTCAGAATCAGTGAGTATTCAGAGGGTAGAAGAAGAATTAACGACATGCAAAAGCTTTTCTGATGTGAAGAAAAGATTGAGAACCTACCCCGAAAAGGAGATAAATAAGAAAAGATATCAGTAAATGTGTACCACAATGGCCAGTCTGGGGAAGACCAAACGAGAGTATCCAGTCATTCTATTTTTGGTCCCTTGTTTCAGTTCTTGATGCCCATGAGCTGAGACGTGACACTACACAGAGCTGCCACCAGCCTGTTCAGTGCAGTGCATCATCCCCTGCTGTTTTGGGGGTGAGCTGTTTGCAGTAACAGGGATGCTGAGAATTGGCATTGCTATATATGGCAACAGAGCATTTCTGTGCACCGTGTCATCTTTGTCTTTCCCCTTTTAATGTAATGAGGAAGGAAGGATAGAGCTTTTTGCTCCAAATAGGGAAGAAGGCCTGGATGGCTTCCTCCATCAGCAGCATGAAAGGCTTTTGTCCTTCAGAGCCTGGTAAATCTTCCATGAAAATCAGTGAAATGGCTTCAGGTGATACACATGTGACAGCAGGTCAAGCCTGATCTCTGTGGCTGAGAGGTTCACAACGATGTTCAATCATGTTCATTAGCTCATCCGTGCCTGGGCCCATGTTTCATACATCCCTTATATCACCTGCAGGCAGAAAACAACTTCTGTGCTCTTTGCTTTCCCTACTTAGGTAGGGTTTTTTCTGAATACTGACAGAAAACAACTTCGGTGCTCTTTGTTTTCCCTACTTAGGTAGGATTTTTTTCTGCATGGAGTTAAATGAATCTCCTTCTAGGAAAGGAAAAGGCATCAGGATAAGTAAGGAGTGTGCTTCAACCCAAACGTTATTGGGAGTAACTTCCTCGGAGTAGCCGGTTTGTCATTACTGAGCATTTGGATTGACAAAAGAGCCAGCTACTGACCCATGCTGTGTGTGGCTAAAAAGTGCATCATTGCTGCTGTCTTTCTGCACACCTGCTCTTACATAGTGTGGGCAGAGACAGAAATAACATTTTTATGGTAAATTAATTTCAAAATTTCCAGGTACTAGTTTTACTTTAAATTATAAAATAAAAAAACCTTATAGAAAAGTAAATATGGAAGCATGACTTCTAATATAAATATGTACGTGTAAATACTAGAATTTAGTCATTCATTATGTTTAAACTGAATTGAATCTACCCAGCATGCTGAGTCTAATTTCTAAGATTGCTTGCTTCCCAGTATTTCTGCTGTGTCCTATTACCAACAAATTTTTCAAAGCAGTGGGATGCATCTCATAGGTAGGATGTGGGGAGCTGGAGAGATTTGTCCAGGTTGCAAAGCCTGATTTCCAGTGGTTTATAGTTGACCATATGGCCTTCCTTGCAGGGATGAGAGACCCCCTTCACAGCCAGAAGCTTTGCAGCTTCTGGGATTTTTGTGCAAGGAGGTTTTGCTGTGTTTATGATCTGGGGGCAGGTTTTAGCTGGAGTAGTTTGAGGTGGTGTGGAAACTCATTCTTTCCTAAAATGCTGTTCTCAGGCGGCGGGTTTTCTTTTTCTTCCCTTCTACAGAGCTTGGGCTTGGAAGTGTCTCCCCACTGAAATAAAAGATGATCTTGAAACTTTATGGCAGGCTCATAATTTCTCAGAGTATGACTCTGCTATAATAGTCATCAAGGCACTAAGGAAACTGTGGCAGCTTTACTTTACTTTAACTCCTACTAGTCACTGAACTGTAATCCTAGTTTTACAGCAGTATAAAAAGTGTCATTAAGCTGATCATAAATCACTTGGTTTGCTGGAAAAGCTGTTAGAACTATTCTGGTCCCACAGAAGAGATGCTTGGTTTGTGATAACAAGTTTAAATGCAGCTGTGAAAAAAATTAACCTAATGCAGTGCAAGCAAAATGTTGGCATTGGCTGGGAGGGGTCAGTCCTGGCAAACCTGGAGCTGAAAAGAAGCAATTTAATCAAAGTGGGTGTGTTCATGAAACCTTGCTGGGCTTTGCTGTTTCTGGGTGTCTCTGGGATGACTTCTGCCAGGAGTGGGGTAACTCACCTGGTGCTGCCTGCATGGGGCACAGTGCTTCAGTGGCTACTTGACTTTTCTGCGTACAAAACTGCATTTCTACCCTCCTATCACTCTACTCTTGGTACAGAATAAGATGTTTCAGGTGCATGTTGAAGATGTGCAGGGCTCACCACATCTCCTGGAGTCACTGCTGCAGGACTGATTAGTGTTGTGCAGCTCTCCTACAATGGGATTGTCTTGTTATCTCACACCTGTGTGTGACCCCTCTAGTACTGAAAATTTCAGTGCTAAAAGCTACCAGTAAGACAAATGTGTGTGTTCAGAGCTGGGAATTAATTTGAAGTAGATGATTTTATGCTCATAAATTCACAGCCTTTTAAAATTGTCTTAACAAATACCAGTGTTCTCCCCATTCAGCCTTCTGCTGTATGGAGGATGACTTGTGACCTCCAGCCTGTGTGCCTGGCCCAGAAATGGCAGCTGCTTGCTGGGTTCTGTTGGGTAAACATGTCTGAAGATCATGAATTAAGTATATCATGTGTGGATTAAAATAACATGCCAACTCCAGGATGTGGAGGAAAAGGAGATTTTTGATTCTTTTTTTTTTTCCTCACAGCTGAAGTCTATTAGACAGGGCTGCTGGAGTGCTAGACACTTTGCTTTCATCCCAGAAGTTCATCTTTCTCTGTGCCCGAGTTACTCTGCTTCATTTAAAATGGGTCTTCAATCGGTTTTTGCCAAATTGCTGCAAAATCCTGTGTGGATGCTCTTCAGTTGATTTAATCTTGGTTTATGTTGATTTAGTTTCTTGCCAACTTTTGCTAAATCCATTTGAGACAGAGTTAAATCAACTTATGAGTGTCCTTGCAATTTAATTAAATCGACTGATGTAGCTAATGTAACTGATTGTAATTAAACGCAAGCAGCTTTTATATAAAGACAAGCCCTGAGGGGGTTCAGGAAATCCCATCTCATGTTCGCATTAGCCCCTAAAAGGAGTTTGCTCACATTTTACCATCTCTGCCTCTGATCCTTGTTCCAGAGCAGAGCTTTGCTATATTGGGCTGTGCCTCACGTTTACAATAAACTCTATCCCTGGTGGTTCAGCCCCACGGCTCCGCCCCACTGCTGCCACCCCTTCCTTGGGTGACCCTGTGCCCCCAGCCTGGTGGGTAATGGCACTGGCTTGCTTGCTGCCCTAGTTAAATAACCTGCTCAGGTGGTCATTTATGAAGTCAGTCATTCTGAATACTGACTTTTGCCTAGAAATGCATTGCTTTTTCTTGTTCTTGGCCTCAGGCTGGAGGCAGTGGTCTGTAATGATGTAATCTTCCAAAAAACATCCAGGTCCCATGCCCCAAAGGCTGCTTGTTGATCTCCAGCAAGGAGTCTTGCCATTTCAGGGAGCAAAGGTCCTGTGTTAACACTAATTTCTCTGGTTTTGAGTGATGGAAGAGAGGACCAGATGGGACAGCAGCCAGAGCAGGCTGTAGCATCCTTTCCCCCTCGACCCTGCTGGTGTTGTGTGGACTAACTGCAGTGACAGCAGCAAAGGCAAAGATGAGGAGTATCCCTCTTCTTCCACCCCCTGGTACTAATGTCCCCAAAAGCCTGGGTAGCAGAGCATGTGCAGGGGAGGCACCATTTGTGACCATGCAAGCTTTTAATTTTCTATTTTTTTTCTCTGCTCTCTTTCTAGCTCAGTTCACATATTAAGAAAACATTAATAGCCTTTGATGATAGTTTCATGCTCTGTTTGCATCCTTCCTAATTGGAGTGCTCCCTCAATGAGCTGAGGTGCCATGTGCAGACGTGCCACTTGGTGACAAGCCCACAAAGAAAGAAAGAAACCCACAGGGACTTGTGGGGCTGTTCATGCCCTGGTACTCAAGGCTGATCCCATGAGCTCCTGGAAGGAGGTTGCTCACAGTTTGCTATCTTGGCTTCTGATCCTTGTCTTTAAGGGACTGCAGAAATCATCTTTGGGCCCTGAGGACCCAGACTGGGCTCTTGGACTGCCTCTGCTGCCAGGTACATGTGGGATGGAGATTCTTTTTCAAGGGGCATCCAGCCTTCATGGGGTCCACCTTGCCAGGGGCTTCTAGGCTCTTTTTTTTCCTCTGTCATCTACCTCTTCTTTCAGCCTGGAGCAACCTTGACTCTTTATTGTGCCCTATCATCTCTTTGCAGCTGTGTCATGCCTGCAAAAGTGGTGGGAAAGTGGTATTTGGGCTTAGTGGCCTGAACAAAGTCATTGGCCCAAGAGGCAGCAAAAGAGGAAAGTGGCCAAGGAGAAACCAAATGTGCAGGGAGTTCTGAGGTGCATCTATGGCTAAGGAACAGGAACTCAGATCAGGTGGTGTGGTGAGAGCCAGCAGAACTTTAAGAGCATCAATAGGAGAGGATTTGTGGACATAAAGGGAAGTGACCGGCTTTAAAAAAATAAAAATATCTTCTTTGTGTAATTATTAGGGATGTGGTGGACATGGCCAAACCACCTTTTCTAGGATGGAGTTACTTGTGGAAACTGAGGTCATCTTAGAACAGCTGATTATAAAATCCAACTGTCTGAAGGCTGGTGAGTTCCACACCTCAGAGCAGTGTGTCAGAAGAGACAGGGCAGCCTTTGGCTGACATATTTCAAGAAAGTGTTGGAAATGGGCCAGGCTGGGTGGCTGAAGTGAAGCTGGCATCTTGCAGAATAGCTGAGGAAAGCTGAGCAAGGAAGAGTTGAATCAATGAACCAGCAGATACGAGGCTACTGAAAGCCTTTGGGAGTGAGGGAGGGAAGCTACCCTGAAAGACACTGAAGGTAAAAGTGGATATGATACAATCTTTCTCAATCTATGAAAGCTGAGCAGGGGTAAAAAAAGACTTAAGGGACAGCCCAGATGTTTGTCTGGGTGTTAGGTGGAGCAGATAAAACCATTTGCACCTAAAAATAGATTTTGCTTCTGGAAAGGCTATAGCAAAGAATGAGTGAATTCAAAACACTGAATTTTGTTCACTTGTTCAAAATCCAATTTGGTGTGCTCTGCTCACCCTTAAAAATGCATTTAGATTTTTAATGAGTGAAAAAATTCGGAAAGTGATTTTGATTATTTTGATGTTGTTGAAAGAGAAGTACTTGCAGAGAAATTAATGAAGGAGAGAAAAAAGGATATTTATAACATTCTCTGCCCTCCCTCTAGCACCAGGGAGTGCTTTTGTACAGCAGGATCACAACTGTGTTTCCAACCACCACCAAGGCAGAGGAAGGAAGCAGAGCAGAGATGGTGGGGCATGAGAGGAGCATGTGCCATGCGCAGTATGTACCTGTTGGAGGTGTATGCAGCCACCTATATGTAAGTCAAAAGTGCACTTAAATGATGAAAACAGCATGAGAATACTATGAATGTGGAAAAAGCAGGGGGACTGCTGGTGTGGGGATGTGCTGTAAGATATTCTGAGCATTTAGGGCAAAACCCCCTACAGCAGGTTCAGCCCAGACAAAAACAGGTGGGGGGAGAGGAAAGGGGACTAAAAACCTGCAACAGTGAGTGCAGAGCCTGCTGAAAAGTTAGTATGAAACATATGGGTGTTACTTAATTCCTTTAATTGAAACTTTTTTCATGTTTTGAAGATTTAACTTCCGGAATTGTTTGTTGCTGTTTTGTTTAGCCAAAACCCCTAGAAAACCAACAGCATCATTTTGCCACAAAAAAAATCCCCACAAGTGAGTTTCCTTGGAGTGTTGGGCCGAGATGTTCTAATGGGTGGGAGGAAGGAAACTGTAAGCAGAAAACTGTCATCTTGCATGAAAAGGATATAGTTTGGGTTTATTTTTTTAGTTAAAAAAAAGTCTTCACAACACCCTCTTGTCATGGTAAGTGTATCTCTAATTATGTGGTAAACATGGTTCTACCCTGTGGAGGAAAAGATCAGGGAAATCAGTGATTGCATCTTAAGGAGTGCACTCAATAGATATTTCCTATTTTAGCTGTGAAGATGTGGAGCAGGAAGGGAGAAAAGGATGGAGAGATTGGACTATGGAAAAAAGAAATGAAGGGAAAAATAAGGCATAAGGTAACTACTGCTAGTGAAGTATTTAATTAATTTTTTATCCTACTGTATTTTCCAGCAGGAGTTCTCTGCTAGAATGGTTTTGAGGAGGGCAATAGGACGTGAGCTTTCAATAACTGACATTAGTGGAGTTAGCAACTCTGCATTTCATAAAGAGATGATTGAATGAAAGAAGTGAATAAAATCACTAACATTGACCTGGCTGTGTGTGAACTGCTCATCTGCTGCTGGGTAGTAAACATTCAGTGTGAACCTGAGACTGTAAAAATTGTCCCTCGGGATATTGTTTTCAGATGTTTAATACAATATATATATTTTCTTTTCTTTTGGTTGCGAATCAATCTGTTTGGTTTGGGAAGGATAAAGGAACTTGGTAGCCTGGAGATGGGATCCTGAGAGCAATGAGACCTGTCTTCCTGCCATCATGTGTGGATTGCTAACGGCAGGAAGGAAGGGTAATGTGGAGTGTTAGTAAGTATCTTACTCAGGGATCTGCAAAAATACAGGAATTCCCTAACAGGACAGGAGATGGACCACAAATCACATACATGCACAAAGTGAGCGTACCCACGCAGGAAGAGAGCCATGTGGTTGTGCAAGATGAATTGTGTGGGCTTTGGAACGTAGTTTCGTTTCATTAAACTTCAGTGTTTTTCAGGATCTCTTTCTCAGCCACACAGATCCTGCTGCAAGCATCCTCGTGTTTTGCTGCTTGGTAGACTATGAAATGTACTTAGTTACAGTGTTCTGTCCCTGACCACAGAATCCCTCTGATCTCTCACTAATATTTGTTATTATTAATTTTTCTTTAAACTTGACCTCTACATTCCTTGTAGAGCAGGAGCAAATATATATTCCTAGCACAACTATGATGTTCTTGGGCAGTAATTTATTTCCTCTCTTTATGCTCCCAAGATTTATAAGACTGGTTTTAAAGCAAAAGCCATGGTAGACTTGTGCAGTCTCTTTCGGGGAAGGTCCTGCTCCTCCATAGAACAGGCTGCAGGATGCTGTTGGATTTGATGGGGACTGAGCACTGCAGAAACTGAGGCACAGGCACTGTGTGAGTGCTGGTTGGTGCTGATTTTGTGTGTTCTCTACTGCCAGGGCTGAATTTGTGGGATTTCTTCACAGAACGTGCTTTGTGTAAGGAAAAAGCTTGTCTTTGCCCTAGCTCTTTCTAGAGCTGTGGAAGTCCCATCTGCCCCACGCACAGATTCTGTGCTTTAAAGCCGTATTTTTGCTTTTAAGTTAGACCATATTTTTATAATAGTCAGGTAGTTTCTCTCATAGATTTCTAAGCAAGGAGACCCACTCTCACACAGGATACCTATATTTTCTCGATGTTACATTAAGGTGTTTTGCAGAGTGGCTGATTAATGCAGCCCACTGATAGAGGCTTACTAAGGACAAGGTTTGTTGTACAAATGTGATCAAAATTCCCCTCCCAGACTGTGCAGTTTGAAAGGGAAATTGGCTCAATGTGGCCATTGCAGCACATCTGCAGCACCTCTCTGGAGAGATGTAGCTTTCTTGCAGCAGTACTGCTTTAGCAAGGTAATTTGGGCAAATCCAGAGCCTTGTGCATTGTGCTCACCCTGGTAAAGAAACCTGCATTGGGTAAAAATTGCCATTGCATGAAGGCTTTTCTGGGAAAAAGGTATTCTCGTGGCCTTGCAGTCAAATTTGATGACATTAGCAAGCCTGAGAGGATTGATTGGTTTGAACATCTTGCAGGATCTCTCTGCACAGGGCTGCAGCCTGGCCATGGGGGTGTGTGTCTGCCATTAGGAGCTGTGAGGATCCTGCTGCCTGCCTTAATCAGGGTCTCCTGCTTCCCTGGCCTCAGGGTGGCAGGTGGGTGACTGTGGCAGCATTTCTCCTCTCCTCGTTGAAATGAGAATCGCTACCAGCCACTGCAGCTGCTGTTTAAACTTCAGGCCTGAAGTTTGGCGTTGAAGGATGGCTTCCCACAGCTGGGGCGGCTGCCAAATGGACGGGTAATTTTGCATCCCAAGGGGGTCATGGAACTGGTAAGATTTGTATCAGTGGGATGTAATTTCTTTGGGGAGAGGTGACCCTGCATGACATGAGACACATGGAAGCAGCAGGCTGAGGTGCAGAGGTGGGGGCTGCCAGGGCTGTACTGCTCCCCAGTGTACCACTCCAGCTGGCTGCTGGGCAGCCTTGCTCAGCCCACACCTGGGGCCCAGGTAGCACTGGGGAGAGGAATTTAGTAGGATCTTCCAATTAGCAGGTGCTTTATGTTGTTCGGCTTATTTTGCAAAGTCAATAGCTGTTGATTCCCAGCTGCTGCTGTGAAATAAAACTGAAGCACCACATTTTTGTGGTTTTAGAGTTACTTCTTACAAAAGAGGAGAAAAAGTGTTTTGGTAGTACCGTAGATTTTATGTTTCCATGCTGGTAATAGGAGGGCAATGAACCCAGGGCACTGTTGTCCCTAAGCCTTTCCCTCTGTGATGGCAGGTCCTGTCCTGCTGACCCATAGGGAAAACCAAACCACTGAGTCACTTCTGGAACTGTTGCATTTGGCTTGTGGTTTGTGGGGTGGTTTTTAGGCACATGATAGCACTTGGGTTTAGCAACTGTTTAAGGAATGTGCATATGTTGTCTACTTCTCCATCCCCTACAAACACTGCTGTTGCTCAGGATTTTATATCAATTCACAAAGAGACTGAAACAAAACACAGTGAAGCAGGAATAAGCATAGGAATTAGCTGTGTGGTAACCTAATAACTATTTGATAGAAGAGGAACTCACTTGTGACCCAAATTAGAAATAAAATTAAAACAACTCTTCAAATGTGTTTTCTTTCTACTTTCCTCTGCTCCTCTAGGAGTTGAAATGAGAGAGGACATAACAAAATACTGAGCCGGAGCCTGCTTTCTTTGCTGAGTCTGGCCCTGCTGTAATCCTAACTGCTTGTGACTGAGCAGGGTTTGAAGGATCACAGGCCAGGGATTTTTGATTTGCTCTTTAAAGAGATTCACGTGTGAATGAAGCATCCCTGGCTGTGTGACTCTGAACTGGTCTTTTGTGAAATATTGTGTATTTTTAGCAAGACTCTCTGCTTCCTAGTCCATTCTTGGGCCCAAAAATTTTTGTTTTTCTCAACTAGGAGAGGAACCTTTCTGGCATGACTGGGTTTTGCTGTGTGAGCAGTATTTAAAGTCCTTGCCTGCAGAAGTTTAGCCAGCATGGTTCTGACACAGACTGAAGTCTTGGCTCTGGGCAGCATGTGACCAGCAGAGATGGTGACAAACCCTCCAAATAGAAAACTTGTCTGCTTACTGTTGGAAAGCTTCTTCAAGCCACCCTCTCCTTTTTTGAGGCTAGTGAACTTCAGCCCGTGTTGACTAACACATCGATTTTTAAATCCCATTGGAGATGTCTTACGCAAAGACTAATCCTCTTGAGATGTACAGTGACATAGAGGACATTCCCAAGGGAGCACCATCCTCTGGAGAAGGCTCCCAAGCACCAGCCTCTCTGGTTCATTGGACATAGCTTTTCTCTTAAGGTGGTCCTTGCAACATGCTCTGTCACACAGGCAGTGTTCTGAATTTAATTTTATTACTGTTTTATTGCCCCCAGAGAAGAGCAAAGGGAATTTCTGCGGGTCAGAAGGAAGAGTGGAGGTGGTTTAGCCACAAGAAGTACTCAGTGTGGTGTGGAGAAGTTACAGCACAGAAGCACCTGTTTTTAATTAATCTTTTGAACCAATTTGGTTCTGGCAAACCAATTCCATTAACAGACTAAGCAGAATAATAACAGGCGCAGCTGCTATAATTCCTTGTTACGCTTCTAGTTAAAACAAAATCCTCTTTGCATCAAGAAACACTAATCTAATGTGTTCATTATGAAATCTTTGGTAGTTGGGCACATCCAAATGTTTCACATGTGTTTTCATAATTTTTCCCCTCCCTACTATATGAACAAAGTAAGTCAATGGCGAGGTGATTTCTCCCCAGAGACACAGAGCTTATTGGTGCATTAGTGTTACTGAGACAAATCAAATTGAAATCCCCTGCTATGCTTAGCTGTAAGGGTAGACTTTCATATTAGTTCTAATGTTCTTTGGGATTATTTCAGCTGGTTCTGTTGCTCACTTACCCTCCAGACCTGTATTCAAATGGCCAGTTGCTGTTTTCAGAGAACTCGAATGTGGTTGAATTATGGTCTCACTACTAAGAAAAAGATAGTGTCAGACCATCTAGCTCAGTTATCTGATCCCTGCTAGTATTGAAGGATGGCCAGAGAAAAGGGACAGTGTCAATGTGTACACTTGGTGCTTGTTCTTGTGTGCAGTCTTTCCCCTGCTCCTGCCTTGTAGTCCTGGCTGGGTGTCCTGCTCCTTGAGAACTGGCTGCAAGTTGGTGATGCTCTATTGAATCCCACCTGTGATTTTGGCCTCCCCCCCATCTTTCAGCTGTTAGTTCCACAGTGCAGCTGTAAACGGTGCAAGAACAACAGTCCTGCTTCATTTGGTTTAAATGATTTGTCCTTGTGTGTGCCCTAAATCTCCAGGGTACCCGTATCTCCAGCTAGAAGGCCAAATGCTTAGAGAGGAGCGATATGTTGTAATGCTGGGGCATGAATGATCAAGTTGCGGAGTAGGCAAAATATGAAACCCGAGGAGGCAGGAGGGGAATGTGGGTTCACACCTGACTCGTGAGCTAACACTCAGCCTTTGAGGGAATGCTTCCTGCTTGTCATACTTGCCATGTGCCTGTGCAGGGATGCGCTGTGTGCTGCTGCCCTTCGGAGATTTACAGCTTACCCTCGAGATCTGACATTGCTAATTTCCAAAGTGCTAGTTTTCCAAACTGGATTTATCACTAAGAAACAGACGAAGTTTCATGGATTAGACTCAAATCATCCACCCTGAGAGACAGTGTAGAAGGAGGGGGTGCTGGCATGGGCTGCAATTCCTCCCTGCTGGAGCAAGTGGAAAGCATAAACCAGGAGGAAGCCCAGGTTCTCTCCTGAGCCTGAGATTGGGTGCTGCCTTTTATCCATGCTGCAGCATTATCACCCAAGTCCTTGCCTGTAAGTGGCCTTTTCCTGGGATGTCATATCTCACTTTATCACTGTAAGGCAGTTGTAAAGCTTTCTGGTCTTGTTAGCAGCTGCACCATCTCCTGGTGTGCTGACTTCAGGTCTAGCTGGTGAAACATCCTGGCTCCCTGCTGTGAGGGTTGACTGGCTGGAGTCATGCAATGGGGGTTTCATGTCCAGAAGCTGTAATTTACCTTCAGATGGGATGCTCTTGTAAGCTGTTCCGGTTTCCTTGTGTATTTTCACAACGCATAAAAACCCATTAGAGCCCTGATGTGCATCTGGGGTCTCTTACCCTACAAACATAAAGTAAAAAGGGTATTGTTGAACTCTTGGGAAAGGCACTGGTTTGCTATGCTGGGGCTACAGCTGCTTGTATGCCCTTAGGGACATGATACAGCTCTACCTCTGTGGGTCCTATTTCTTGCTGCAGCTCTTGCAGTCAGTGAGCAAGCTGGCGTTTGTCAGACTTACACTGTGCACGGATGTGAGGAAATGGGCTCTTCATTTTTGTGGAAATGATGCTTTCAGTGCAGCAGAAGGGAAGAGGGAAATCTAAGTCACTGAGATAATTTTGAAACTGTCTGCCCCACTGTGAGATTTTGCTGAGTGATTTCAGAAGTGACGTTCAGCACAGCTTATCAGCTTAGTTTAGTTAGGAAGAACAAGAAATTCAAGAGTGATGGAGGCCAATCTTCAGAGACCAGCTTTGTCAGAGAAAGCAGCTGACAAGCAGAGCTTTATGTGACTTGCGTGCAGTGGAGCGAGACTGTGGAAATCCTTATGGCTCCAACGTGCAGTAGCTTGCTGCAGATAAACAAACACACAGCCCTCTGCCGACCGCATCCATCCTCTCGCATAGGTGTGTGTCGGCAGGCACATACACACACCTTCTCGGTAAGCACATCCATATCTCAACCTTCCCACCTGAGGTAGCTCCAAACCTGCTCCAGAAAGATAAACAGGAAGGGTGGATAAACCACTGCTGTGATTGCTCCCCATCGGGGATCAGTTTCTGCTCTGTTAGCCAGGGAGATGAAGGTGTCCAAGCTGAAAGCTGCCAGGCATTTGCGATGGCAGTGTCAGGAGGTGAGTGCAAGCAGCTGCAGCACCCCTGCAAAGGGAGTGTTGTACCCAGCTTGATCAGCCCTCAGGTCACGGGGCTGCATTCTTTCTATGGAATATGTCTGTTGTCTTTCCTGTTGCTCTTACTCTGGCAGTGTAAATTGTGAATTACGTGGGTGTTCTGCAGGTAGCAAAGATTATATTCAATCTGCTTTTTTTATGGTTAACAATCCAGAGCCACTTTCTCTAGAAAAATATCCAGGATATCCAGTGGAGTTATGCCAGCAACATACTTGGCATGGCAGGCTGATTGTAAAATCTGTTTCCTTCTCTGTGAATAAACCCCTGACACCTCATTTTGCTGAAACCCCCAAAGAATGATGTGCAGCTTCTTCCTATAAATACTGATCGATCAACGAGGATGCTAAAAACAGAAGGGCCATCCATTGGTAATTATAAAGCTATTTCAGCCAGGCCAGTAAAAGATGATGTTTTATCTACTCCTTGCTTTCAAAACTTACTGTATTTGCATGTTTTGATAACAATTTCTCTCTCTTTGCTTACACTGAATATGAGGGCGTTTGAACTACAGCTCCCAGACCATCCAGCATAAGCAGTGCTCAAAAAATTCAGAAAAACCAAGGAAACAGCAATAAAAAAAGACCCCTAAAACCCATAGCAGCAAAGTAATAATCACTGTTAACATTTCAAGGCTTAATACTTCAGCCATGGTACTTAATCAATAATTGAAATTGCAAGAGAAGTGTAATGCTTGAAATTCATGCAGTTAATTTTATTGCTAGCACTTGTAATTTGAAAGCAATTCTGAAATCAATATGACTTTTTGTTTTGCACAGAACGGGAGAGCCTGAAGTCGGTTCAACCACAAACAGTTCAGTATTTAAGTGGGACCCACTGTTCCATGGGACATTAGGATTAATTCTATCTGTCTTTTTCCCCCAGCTATAAATAAGATCTTCCCTACGCTGTTTGGGTGCATTTAATGTTTGTAAGCTGCTTGAGGTTGTATTTCTCAAAGGCTTCAAATACTGCTCTCGGGTTTTCTCTCTGTCTCACAGGTTGCTCTGAGTGTCAGTAGGGATGTGGGAGAGGGGAGAGGCCAGAAGAAGGTTACAAAACTTCTCCCTGCCAAAATCCTGTTCCTTCTCAGTGAAACATGCTCCTGCACTGCTTTCCAAGCTCTGTATCTCCACTGCTGCAGGCTTCAAAGGAGATATTAATTAAGGCAGGAGTGTGCTGGGGTCATTTGTACCTCTGTGTCTTCCCGATGAGCTCATCAGGAATGGGCTCCTCTGGGGCTTACGGGGGCTGCAGTGAAGGTAAAGTACAAGACCTTAAGCTGGAAAAGCATTGCAATGCTCTGGTTTTGTCTCAAGTCATTTAAGCTTCTGTAAAGCATTTGCAGACTAGCCAAGAGGCTAACTGGGGTGGCTGGATCCTTAGGAGATGTCTGTTTGTGCTGCAGGTGTCACTGTGCTTTAGAAAACTTGGTCTGAATTAATGCCTTGGGCCTCAGTGGGGTTGGAGAGGCTCTCTGGGCAGTCCTGGTGGGCTTCACTGAGAAGATGTAGGAGACCTGGAAAGGCAACCACGGTGAGGAGAATTGAAGGGGTTGTTATGGATGTCTTGCAAATATGTGTTTCATCAGGAAATTGGCTTCACTCTGGCCTTAGAACTTGTTTTTCAGGAGAGTCCAGGCACCCTCTTCCCAAACTGCTGAGGCTTGGCAGACCCCCCAAAAACTCATAAGCATCGAGTCTAAAGATGAGTCTTACGAGTTGCCACTGGAGTGTGTAGTCTTGGTTTCTGTCTTGTTGGCTGGAGGACCTTCATCCTTATCACCTGAAGCAGCTCAGATGCACGGTGGCTTCTGAGCCAGCCCTCCTTAGGTGTGCTAGGGTGTGAGAGCTGGCAGCTTGGATAGTCTCCATGTGCCTGTGCTTCCACTCTTCCAATACAACTGCATTTATCGGCACAGCAACAAACACCACTTATTTTGCAGACTACCTTTGTGGTGCTGAAGTTTAAAGGTTCTTTTTGACACAAAAATCTAAGATGACACATGCTGTGATCAAGAGCTTGTGCCTGGTTTGTGAGCCTGCAGTGTAAGCAGAGAGCAGCATGGGCTCTTCTCCCCTGAGCCGGGATTGGGACCAAAAGCTGCCATCCAGGCTGTCTCGCTGCTTATTCAAACTGGCATCCTCTTGATCTCTGTGGGAGTGCTGACAAATGTAAGAGCAATGGTTTCTTTATATGAAAAACACCCAAATAAGCTAATTTTAGAATTAACAATGATCTGATTGTTTTCCAAAATACCTTTGGTGTGTAACTTCCAATGGCTGAGAGGACTTTTTAGGGGGGTTATTTAAATAATTTTTTTCCCCCTTCAATCTCATCCTTTAATTTATCAAGATAATTAACTGATCTTACCCAGGGACACTTTGTTCCTATTCAATGCACTCCCCCATCTGAGTCAAGGGAAGACATCTGTGCACACACAGGGTGTGTTACTCCTATGCTGTAAATTGTATGCAAGTAGGGTGGTGCTTTCTCATTCATTTGGCTTCATTTTAATCTTTCTCTTCACCCCAAGCTCAGCTGAAGTACATCACAGGTTCTGAAGCTAATTAACACGATTACAGCTGTCTGCATCAGGTTGGGAGATTGAGTTAGAAGCCGTCAAGATCCCAATATACTGGAGTCTCATTACTGAGTCTCCAGTGCAGCCGCATATAATGAAATTCAAACAGATCAGGTTAAATTAGATTAGCTAATGGAATTCCCATCTTCTCAGTTTAATGTAATTCTGAACAGTGACTCTTTAGTTTACTTACAAAATAAATGTTTCTTTGAGTTGGATTTGACCTGACCCTGCAGGCCTGAACTGTTTGGACCGCTGAAAAGTTAATGTCCAGGATCTGAACTCAGTGGGTTTGGTTGGTTGGTTGGTGGCTTTTGGGGGCCTTGTGCTTGGAAATCTGGGAGTAACTTGGTGCTGGGAGAGGAGGCTCTGCAGTGCTCTTTGTTGGTGTTTGTGGGGTGGCCCCTAAGGACTTGCATGATGGATCTCTCCTGCCCTCAGTGACTGTAGCTGGGACAGAAGTACAGAGCAGCAGCCTGTGTCACAGCTCCTGTGCCTCAGTGCAGAAGCAGAGGGGCCAGAAGAAATAGCCTCTGTTATAACACACTTTGAAATGTTTTGTCCTGGTACTGAGAAAGAGGAAGGATGAAGCAGGCACTTGATAGCTAGCTCCAGTGATTGCTCTGCTGGTTTGATGCTCTTGTTTCAAAGTAGACAAATTTCTGGAAATACTGTAGTACTTGTTCCTTTGGCAAACTAGAGGGGGAGAGGATATCGTGAAATATTCATTTTTCATACTGGCAATGTCTTGCACAGTCCCTTAGCAATCCCCAGCACAGGCAGCAAAAATAGCAGTGCCAAAGTGAGTTAGAGCAGCCTTCAAAGCTTGATGGGGAGCTGCAAAGTTGTGCAGAATTCAGCAAAGCTGCTGAAGTGTCTTTGCCGTGACCCCTTTTTGTAATCAGCAAGGAAACAGGCAAGATGTAATGGAAGGTCCCTGCTACGTGCCACTGGCTTGGTGTGACAGCCTGTGCTGGTGCAGGATGCAGAGTCTGAAGATTCACTGGGGATGGCAGGGTCCCAGTGCCTGCTGGGGGCTGGCTGTGCTGAGTGCGGGTCCCTGGTATTGTGTGGCTGCTGCTAATCCTGGAGTGACCCTGGATCTTGGTGGAGGGTCACTGGACCTTTGTGAAAATGGCAAAAGCTGCCTCTCTGTTTAACTTAAAGAGTAAACAGTGCAAGTTAGGAAAGGATTTGTGTCCTGGTATCCTCTTATCAGCAGAGAGCCAAGGAGGCACACAACAGTTGGATAGAGCAGGAAAGAAATGGTATTAGTTGTATTTTTCTGTCCTACAGAAGCTGCTTCACTTCTTGAGCTCTGTCAGCATGGCACCTTTTGCAAGTACTTAATTCACCTAATTTGCATGTCATTGAGTGTGGATACTTGATATCACTGTCTGACAGCACAAGGGCTTTTGAGAAGCCATTAGGGCTGCGTTCAACTCAGATCCCCACTTTTCCTGACTCTGTGGTGGCTGTAGCCAGCACACCAGTGTCTGTACCCCACTGTCATGATCAGAGTCTCGCCATAATCACCTAAAGCTTTTGATTTTTTTCCCCATTTTCCAGCAAACTGAACAAGTTTTGGTTAGAAGAAAAGTAACTTTAGGCCATATAGTGAGGGGCTGTACTCCTAAGGGCTTTAAGCTTCTTCTTCGGGTGGTATTAGTTTGGTAGCATCTGCTGGTAAAAGTGAAGGTCTCTGAGCCAAAGCAGGTGTACTCAATCCAGTTTTCTTATAAGAGGCTCTCCTTGCTGTGACATCTAGACTGTGTCCTCTGCGGGGTTGGTGGATATATTGTCCTTGTGTGTGTCTGCCCTCTCACCCAGGCTGACACACTGTGTTCAAGGCACAACACACTTTTGCTGGTTATGGGATACAGCTGGTGCTGGGAGAAGTTACTCCTAGCAGGACTCCTCTCTCCTTCCTTAACACGCATGTCTTCTCAGCTGCAAATCCCATTGCCAGCAAAATAGTTGTTTTCATTGCTTCGCTGGGAGTAGTGAGGTTAACATCTTGAGCAGCAGCTAAAATAGACACAAGCAAATAGCACAATAGCTTAATCCTCTGGAAATTATTCTTTTCAGCATGGAGTTATGTTTCCTTTTTATCTCCCCCTACTTTTCTCTGTAATTCTTAAAGGGCAGAATTACATTTTATTCACAACTGGGCCCAAGACCTGTAGTTTGCTGCTTCTGCATGCAGAGTCACAGAACAATCCTCTAGACATTCTTTTCCCAAGGGGAATTTCCTAGTTAGAGAGTTGTGAGACCTTGGCAATGAAGGGTGGAGCAGTTCTACCACAGTATCTCATCTTTCTTAAATGTGGCCCATTGCAAATAAGGTTCCTCAGCAGAGCAACATCTCTCTGGTCCTGCCTGCGGTGGAGCTGGGAGCAAGTTCAAGTTGTCATTGCAGTGATTAGAAGCTTCCAACGTACATAAATATCCACTCCTTCTCTGTTGATTCTACCACTTTCCCTATAAACAGACACACAGTCACTTTCCAAGTGAGCCATCTGGGTTTGACAGATGTCGCTGGCTTTTTCTGGACCCATTGTTAAATGGAAAAAAGGGAGGGAATATTCTGAATTGAAGGAAATAGCTTCTGATGGCAGTCTGCAATTTCATGGGCTGGGAGATGAGCTGCCCTTCTTTTCTTCAATTGCCATCAGCTTCATTGATTGTAATCTGCATTCACAGCCTGGGAAAAATCACTTCTCGTGGGAAGTGCTGGAATTGTCACTTTTTGGGGAAGGAAGTTTAGGTGTACTTTTACCCTTGATGCAGAGCTAGCGGGCGTTTTTGTACTTTTGAGAGATAAAGAATTGGTTTCTGAAGCTATAGTGTAGTGAGGTCTATAAAGCTCTGTTCTGGGACTTAATTCCCATACCCTGGATGCCTTTTATCCATCCCGATCCCAACACTTGGTAGATGCTGGTACAAGGTAAAGGTCCCCTCCTCTCAGTCTGAGAGCTACATGTACTTGTATACTCTCAAAGCCTCTTTGAATCATGATATTTGCTTCCTAATGTAGAAAGATCCCTGTGTCCAATTATTTCTGACAAATTGTGAGGTTAGTAAAGTTGACATTATGGCTAAATACCAACATCAAATATCAACATTGTGCTACCTTAAGTTTTCCTTTTTATTTCTTTTGGATTTTTTTAATTGTTGATGAAAGTGTGTGAAATACATCAACTTTCTGAAAGTGATGGTATTAAAAGTAGAAGGGGAGGTGTGTATGAAGTACTAAAGGTCATACATCAGAAACAAATTTCAAGGAATTTATTCAGATGAGAGTCTGTGATGAGATGCTTTGCATCTCCTTTCTAATGTATGTGGGGGTGAAGTTTCAAGCTCTGGTTCACACACACGTACACAGAGGTTTTGCTCTCCTCGGAATTTTCTGCCATGCTCATGGTTCTGCTGGTGGTGGTTGTGAGGTGTCTGGCACAGAAGACAATGTGTGGCTGTGGGCTGAATGTGGATATGTGAATGTGCAAATTATCATGATACTTCAGTGAGAGCAAAGCCCAAAGGGCACATTTAGGACAACATTGCTAAAATTGCAGATTTTATGCTTACTTTTAAAGTTTATTCAATAAGCTTAAAAAAGAAGGAGAGAAGCAGGGGGGGAGCACTGTAATTACTCAATCCTGCACGTGTGGCAGCACACCAAGTGTGAAACTGTCAAAGATAGAAGTTTGCTAAAGAAATCTGTCAATACTGGAAACCTCATTTCCTCCTCAGCATTATCTTCCTGGAGAGAGGCAATAAAGGGTGATGATACGTAACCTACCTTCAACTCTGAGCCCTGGATCCTTGTCAGCCTGTTGGAGAATGTGCGTGAAAAGTCTTTGTATCGATTGCTGCTGTGCTCCCAGATTTGACACCAGCTCCCAGATTTGACACCAGCTGTTGCTCTCAGCTGTTCTGTGTTTGTGCTATAGAAGTGTGTTTCTACTTTTGTCAGCTTTAGATGTGTTTCTAACACAAAGGTGCCTGCCCTGCACTGTAAACATTTCTGAAAAGATTTTGTCCCTACTGTGTATCTCGTGGTACAATGTTTTCTTGCAAATGATTCTGGAATGGAGCTCTGGATTCATGCTTTTATGTGACTCTAGGGAAAAATGGCAATTTCTACAGAAGGATTTGACTGTACAATAATTGTAAGGGAAAACAAACAGAAATTAAGTGGCCAGCATTTTGTATCAACAGATGTTTTCTCAAGTTAAAAACAATTTGTTCAAACATGATTTGCATTTAAGGTGTGATTTGGGGCATGCACAGAGCTTCAAGTAGCTTTCCCCATTCATCTGCCCCTTCTATGCTGTGTGGCATTCATGAGCCTTTCTGTAGGAGCAGCAGAACCATCAGTCCACTGTGTGGCCACCCTGGTGAGCTACCACAGCTCCCTTAGGTGTGGTAAAGTTCTGGTGGTTTTCTTCCTGTCCCTGCTGGACTCTGTCTTGGAGCTGTTTTATCAGCACTAGGTTCTTCTTGTGATTTCCTTGCTCCTCACCTACATCCCCTTCTCTCTCCAGCCCCATTGCTGTGCTCCTTTTTTTTTATAGCTCGTTGTGATGTGTGTTCTCTGATGGCACAGGAATAATCCCAAGGTGCTTTGTCCTACCGAGTGCTGGAGCTCAGCCTGGGACATTTGCAGAACTGGCAGTCCATCTCCAAGAACTGAGCCTGAAGGGTCTTGTATTAGGTTGAAACAGGCAAAACCAGGAAACACAGAATGTTGCGGAGTCAAAACTTCAGCACGCAGACTGGAAGGCACGGAGTCTGTAGTGCTGAATAGTGCGAGTGGTATTGGCTTGATGCATTTATTTTGCCTGTCAAGATCAACTTGCTGGAGGTGCCTGAAAGCAGAACTTTTACTGGCTGTGCTGAAGAAGTGAATGTTAACATGAAGTCTGGGATTTCCAGTGGGCTCCATGGAAATGACATACTTAAATCACTGTAAATGGTGGCATTTAGTTCCCTCCGGGGACGCTTGGAAAGCCCTACCCTGCAAATGCGAATCGATTACAGCTTTGTGAAGGGAAGTGTGATAAAGGGGTTTGAAAAGCTCAGTGAGGGATGGGAGGCCTCTGCAGAAAGGCAGCTGTGCGTTTAGGAGCTGAAATGCTGTCTGAATCAGCAACTGGATGAATTGGATTTGTTGTAGGGGTCAGTGCCCAAACAAATATTTTCAATAAGACATTCAAAAGCCTTTATTAAACAACCTAGACTGAGGCCGCCCTGTACTGTCTGAGACAGTAAAGGAAAGAGACTCAAGATAAAAGGTTTTGTGTTAGTATTGGTAGTTATGTTTGGGCAAGGGTTTTTTTTTTTGGCCTTACATAAAGGGAAAATGGGTCCAGGAGGTGTCTGTGAGATGACGAAAGAGACACTTGGGACATAATTTTTCATTTTACATGAATTTTTAAAACACCTGGAGCTAGAAAAGCTTTGTCCTCAATAGTGTCCCATGAAACTCAGAATTTGCTTTCAAGTGAAAACTGCTGCAAACACACACGGAGAAGGAGAGGGCAAAATGCTGCTTTGAAGGAGTTAACAAGCATGTGGAGCAGAGCGCTCTGTTGGTAAAGCCTGCTTGGATTTTTCAAAGACATTAATCAAGGTTCCTCACAGAAAATGTTTGAGGAAATGAAGCAGCAGTGGAAAAAGAGAGGGAGGGTCTTACAAAAATAGTTGGTTAAAAGAACAGACAGTACAAGTAAATAATGAGTTTTCCTGGTGGAGGGAAGTCACCAGCAGAATACTGCAAGGTCTCACGCTGAGACCTTGTATCTTTCAAATATGAATCAGAGACTTGAAAAAGGAACAAAAAAGAAAAGAAATAAGTTTTGGCAGCACAGCAAACTGTTTGGAGTGGTAAAGACAGGCAAAGTGCAAGGATGTGCAGAAGGATATTCTGAAGCAGAATGATGGGATGGTTAAATGACAGATGAATTTCAGGGTAGGAATATGTGAAGTGATGCACATAAAAGTAATTCTGCACGTACATAAAGCAATGAGCTGTGAGATGCCAACAGGCTCTGGGGGCTTGAGGTTCTGGGTTATAATGTAGAGCTCAGTGGTGGTATTGGCTCAGCGCTCAGCAGTGATCAAAAACAAATTGAACATTAGAAGTTATTAGCAAAGGCAATGGGAAGAAAACATGCTGCAGCTGTGTAAACTTGTGTTTGCACTGCCTCCTGTTCTTCATCTCCTGGCTCTGGAACAAAACAAGAGAACTGGAAAGAGGCTCAGAGCAGGGTTAAGTCAGCGGTATTGAGTTGTTTGTCTACCAGGAATTTTCAAGGAAACCAGGGTTCCTCAGACTATGCAGGAGAATGGCTGAGGTGAAATACAGCAGCAACCTGTAAAAACCATTAGAGATGGTGAAGGTAAATAGGGAGTGATTTCTGGTGGTCCATCTCCATCAGGTGAAGGGCAAGACTGCAAGTTTTGCTTGCAAGAGGGAGTGCAGTTGTAGCAGTGCATGTGAAATAAAGTGCTAACCACTTTATTTGGTGCTGTGGTCTTTTTGTAAATGTCTAGGAAGCCTTTAATGAAAGGTTAATTGGGTGGTGGATCGGCAGAAAGGTATCCTGGGAGAGAAAATGGTGAGTGCATGACTGGAGATAAATCGATTTGATTTCTGTGTACCACAGTAGGATGGTAATTCATGCTGTTCCCTGGCTGGTGTGTACTGAAATTGCAGTGCTGCTGTTCAGCCCATGGCTGTCTGGCTGTCATTGCATAGGTGCCATTTGTCAACATGTGCCATTCCTTTGGCTTGGTCTGAGACTGGAACTTCAGCCCAATGGAGCACATAGGTCTTGGGAGAAGCTTTCCTGGGTGAGACCTGGGTGTGTTGCAGACCCAACTTATTGTGGGAGATAATTAGCTCTATTAACCTTGTTGAAATCTGTTGAGAGTGGGGCTGGGAAGCAGTGGACTTCACTGGCTTTGCTTCTTGTCACCTGTCACGGCATGCTTACACTGAAGAAGCAAAGCAGATGAGATGCACTTCCAAGCACAGCATCTGGGTTTTATCTCTGTTAATAAAAAGAAAAAAGTTAAAAGGAAGCTCTGGAAGGGGGAACAACCTTCAGATTAATTTCATTTTCAATCTGGACAGATATCTTGAAGATCTCAGTGGTTGTTGCATCAAGCTGAGATCTTTCTCCTTGCTCAGGGCAAGTGTTACCTTGTCTGAACAAAATGTTTCTGGGATCTGAGTGCCTGCCAGTAATAGGGCTGCTGACCATGTCAGGCTTTTTTTTCTTTTTTTTTTTAAGTCTCTTTTATTTCTAATGCAATTGTCTGCATGTCATGAATTATCCCTGAGGTTACTACTGTAGTTTTGCATTATTGGGCTACACCCTGTGCATGTTATTTTGGCTGCTGCTTCCTCAGGTACAGGTCTGCTCCCTCTACCATGGACTGATTTCTTGAGAGTGAGGGTCAAGTAGAGTTGGGTCGGGTCAAAACTCGCCAGGTAGATTCCAGGTCTTATTTAGAACATCCTGCCTGGTGTTTTGTTGGCGTTTGGGTGTCTAGAGATATCTGCATTGATTCTTGTATGTGCCAAGGACGTATGGCTGCCCTGAGAATAAATGAGTATTTTAATGAGCAGAGTTTGTCTGCTCACCTAAACATTAGACTGAATGGATGTTCAGTGTATCTGGCTTTGTACAAGGCTGCAACTGCTCTCCCATCAGGCTTCAGCTCTTTGGATTTACCCCTGGCTGCTGTTAACTTTCTCTCCCCCAGAATTGCTTTGGTGATGTGAGAAGGGGAGAGCAAGAGGACTTGACCTGTGCTTTTATGACACTCTTTTTCAAAACATCAGCCCTTTTTTAGATCCCAGATTGCTTTTCAATGCATGACCCTTATTCAGACTTAAATCTACCACCCTTTGTTGATTGTTTGTCTCCATTTTTCTGGCCTTGAAATTTTGGATAATTTTAAGTACTAGTGTCTGTTAGAAATGCACATGTCACTCTCCACTCCTTCTCATTTATTAGCTCCCACGAGGTCCTGCTGTTAACTGCAAGCAAAAAAATTTAGCCTTGGCCAGGCAAAAAGAGCTTTCCAAGGAGTAGCTGGGATAGCTGGTGGGAGCACTCTAGTCACAATACTCCCAAAGTAAATTGACTTCTGCTCTCTGAGAAAAACCACAGTATAACTTCGTCAGGCCAAATTTGTAAACTAGAACAATTTTTTTTAATTGTTCAAAGGTTTGCCTGCTATTGGCTTTTTCTGAATTGTAATGAAAAAAATGTAACAGGGAAAATAAGCTGATAATTAGAGGCTGAACAAATTCTCTCTAAATCTGAGAATTAATAAATCCAGGACAAAAGAGCTGAGGTGAATAAGATCTGCAATATCTTACAATAACCCACTGGCCTGGTGATGTATATGGGATACTGCAAAGGAAGATATTTAACAGTGTGCTCTTATACATGCTCGATAGGGCATCTGTGCCAGCAAAGTCATGTTCTCTCTTCTGTGCTGCTGCTTGTGGACCAGCACTGTTTCCTAAATGAAAATCCACATATGTTAGACAAGGTCACAAATGTCCTGGATTTTACTAAGTTCTCTGCTTTTGAAGAAAAGCCCTGGGAAAAATGCATGACATCTGAAATTGTGCCCTTTTTTCAGGATGCTCCACTAATTCCCTGATGAACAGCTAAAGTGAAGTCCCTCCTGGTGCAGGCAGGTGAAAGTGAGCAGGATGAGCCCTGATGAATGTAAACGGGGTTTGAGCCACCTTGCTCTTGTGGAGGTCCCCATGCTCTGTGTCATCCTGAGGCTCTTGGATTGCAGAATGGAGGGGCTACCCTGGCTCTCCTGAGCTCAGAGCGTGTGGATGGGACTGTGCTGTCACACAGGCTGCAGTGGGCCCCTCTGTGTTTAAAAGCAAGTTTTCCTCCCTATCGACACCAGCACACACTCATGAGCTGGCACTATTAGCATGTGTGCTTTTCCCTCACACAGTGCAAGAGTAATTATCCTCTCTCAGCAGTGCAACTGTTTCTGTTCCCTCTGATTTATGGAGGCAAAGAACTCGTTTGAGAGGATGAGTCAGAAGTAATTGAGCTCCAGGGGGCTGTGTTTCATGGCTTCTTCTCTCTTTATTTTTGCCCTGTGCTGCACCTAATGGTTACCAGTGCTTTGGCCTTCCAGGGAACATTGAATAAAACTTAGGAATGAGCTCAGGTCTTCGTTCACATTTAGAAACCAACCTGATTCTGTAAATCAAGAACGTGGCACAGTGATAATCTTTCAAGCTTTGTAATATTGTTATAAATATAATTTGATTCATAGTTGGCTATTCCCAAATACTTGGCGCCCTCTGTAAAATGCAGGATGGGTGCAAGAGCTGCTCTGCAGGGACTTCCACGTGCTGCTAGTACTGGAGGAGGGTTTGGCAGCTGGTGAGTTGCAGGGAGTGGTGCTGAGTTTAGTTGCAGGACATGAATTTTAAAGAGGATTGCTAGGTATAACTGAAGCTCCCAGAAAGACAGAATCCAGGGAAAACTTTAGGGGAAGTGCTTGTGCTTCTGCAGAGGAAGCCAAAGTCATGTGCGTCAGTTTGTGTGTGAGTACGATGCTGGTGCTTGACTCGTGCAGAAAGACCCCAAGCGAGCAAGGACTGATGGCATGGCCTGGCCAAAGGTGGGATACAGAGCCATCACGTGCTGGACTGGTGTAAGCAATAGACGGGCAGCAGATGTATTTTGCATGCTATTGGTAAAGTTCTGTAGGCTTGACCTCTGCGTGATGTTTTGAGAAGGCTTTTGAGTCTTGCAGTGGGTGAGCATCAGGGCAACATGAAAGACCTGTGGTGGGGTGAGCTGCCGGCTGCCCAGCTGGCGGCAAGGAATGAAGTTTTTATCACCCTCTCGAAATAATTCTAGTCCTGTTGTGGTGGTGAGTGAGGCACTGGTGTTCACAGGAGCCTCAATCTCACAGGCAGGATTTGAGCTGAGGAGCTGAATAATCTCCCCTACCTTTCTAGAAGGGCAAGGCAGAAAGCAAGTGACAGCCAGTTAGTCTGGAAGCCTTGGGTAGAGCAATTCAAGTTGGGAAGTCTGCTTTTTTTGCTGGTTCGGTTTCTCCTTCTTGTGTATGTGTTTCTTTTTTTAGTTCAAAATTTTTCCTGCAGAAGTGCTCTGGTGACAGGAAACAGTGAGATGGCTCATGAGGTGCCCTGTTCCCCTGTGATTTTGCACGATGCTTTTGCCATTGGCTGAAAAGGCTGCCAAATTCAGTTGCTGGCTTCTCCCAACTTGGGACTGACTGATAAACTTCTGTACAAGCTGCAGTGACTGATGACTCTGCTTTTGCATTTCCATTTCTATTTACAGTTTAATTTATCTCTCTCTCTTTCGAGTGCTTCTTGAGAACACTTCAGTGGCTTTTTCCTTCAAGTGTAGCAAAATTAAACAAAAGAGCCTGATGTTTCTTTGTTGGACTGAATAAGTCACTATTATGATTGATAATGGTGAAATTGGTTTATATTTTACCTAAACAGTGATGTACATCATTAAAAACAAAGCAGGCAAACTCCAAGTCCTCTGTGGATCTGATTGCTTTGAACAACAGACGATCTCTGGGGAACTCAGAGTGGGAGTTCTAGTTCTGAGGGCACTTCGAAGCATTGTAAGAAGTAATAATGAAAACCAAGGTGATGGATCAACAATTCATTGATTTATATGTTCCTTTGACGGGTGGAATTGTCTGTTGCAAATGGGCTTTGCAAGCTTTTAGCCAGTAATCCCTTGGCTGTTCCCCTCTGCTTATTTCTGCTGAACAGACCGCACTGTCTCGAAATTAATCCCATTAGTTAATTACAGTCTTCTTTTCTCTGTGAGTTCTATAGTCTGCAGATCCAAACTGTGACTGTTAGCATGGGTGGCATAGTATTTGTTTTTTTTCTGTGCTGTGGTCAACTCAGATTTGGGGTGTGGATACTTGTGAGGATTAAACTGAAAACAGAAGTATTGTGGACTTGTCAGCATTTGTCTCAGGTGCACATACTTGTGCTGTTTGTCTGCAAATAGAGTTTTAGGAAAGAAGTGAAAATACAATGAAAATCTGGTTACAGCTAAAACCTAAGGAACATGCAAGCACTTGTGGAAAGTTTTCAGGTGAAGATACCAGCTGTTCCAAGATACATTTTCCAAATTGAATTTTCCTGGAAAGGTACTTAAGGTTTGCCACGCACACGTGCTCTGTCGCTTGTGTGCCATTTGGGTGATGTAATGCATCCAGGTGCTAATTGTGGCAAAGCCATTCTTGTGGGTGAAGGTGGTGCCTGGTGCTTTTTCCTCAGGGCAATCAAAACGTTGATCTGTCTGTCCGTCTACCTGATGGCCTTTCAATCTGACCTTTAAAACTGTGCAGTGTTCTGCCATGTACACCTTTCATTGATAGAAAAATTGTTTCTCTGTTGCAGATAAAGCTGGTGGTGACTTACTTCCAGTCATGTTAAGTGTTGGGGACAGATTGAAACCCAAATTCTCTGACCTTTGTGCTATCCTTCATTTCTGAGCTGAATTGCTCCATGGACAGTTTTGTAAATGCATGGGTTCCTCAGTCTGAAGCGTGTCCTCCCCCACAGATGGAAATACATTCCCATTTCTCTCTGTCACTTTGCAGCTGGAGTACTCAAGGCACCAGGATCATAGAATATCTTAAATTGGAAGGGCCTCATAAGGATCATCAAGTCCAACTCCCTGCTCCTCACATCCAACAATCACTGTGTTAATCAGAGATTATTTTGTACTTTGCTGCTTTGAACACAAATATCCCCAAATGGCTTGAAGGTTGAGTAGTCATGTGAAACAACTCCAGCCTTCCAAAAAATCCAAAATACAGGTGGCTGCTAAAAATGATGTTGCCTGGAAAAGTCTTGTGCCTGCTTGATTTACTAAAAACAGTTACTGCTATCAGACATCTCTGTGGCTTATGTCAAGGGATTTTGAAGGTTAGTACTAGATTGTAAGTAGGAGATTATTTTCTTATTGCAGGGCAGTAAGGTTGGTCCCAAGCCACTGGTAAATCATCTTGGTTAGCAAGAGGAGTAGAGGAGGTACAGCAGAAGGTGTGGAAGAGGTGTTTGCTGTGTCTTGGCCTGGAAGGCAGTGTTGTAATTCAGATGGCAGAGTGTAAGATACCAGATTGCTTTAAAAGTGTTGCAATCCTGTGGTGTCAAGAGTTTGATGTGTCCCCAGGGACTTAGCAATGAACAGCCCCATCTCTGTGCCAGACTTTGGAATCACAAGGTATGCAGAAGCTTCTCCTCTGCAAATCCACAGAGACAGGCTGGATCCTTCAAGTAAATGGACTGCTTTCAGCGTTCAGTGAAAGCCTCGTGCTATTTTTGATGGTACTGCTGGATAGAAGTGTTCTCACTGCTGTTGGTGCTGCCTCATTGATACTGCATCGCTCCCCTGCCACAGGGATTTGAGGATGACTTAAGTGTCTTTGCATCGTTTCTTTGGAGGAGGGGTGAGAATTGCAAGGGAAGCTCTATCAGATTTATGGGACCGGTGCAAAACAGGCTGGGGTGGTGTGGTAAGAGGATAGTGGAGGGTGGGAATGGGTTTTGAGGGACAGGTAGCATGGCCAGGGATAATCAACTGACAGGGCTTGCAGGCAGGACAGGCAGCTTCCTTGCCTCTGAGATGTGTTGTTCTGAGAGATGCTGCTGGACCATGGAGAGACACTCCAGTGCCAGGCATCAGCTTTTGTTGACACCGACTGGAATCTGTCTTGTCCAAATTTGTGTGTCTGCACTGACAGCAAAGAGCTAGGATCTTTCCACTGTCACTGGGGGGACAAGCAGCTGTAGAGCTCTAGCCTCCTTGCCTCAAGGTAGGGATGAAAGAAAAGGGTAAAGGGGCCCCCCTCTAAGCCCTGGGGGCAAAGTCCGTGGAGACACTCTCCTCCTGTCAGTGAGGAGCACTGAATCCTGCTGCTTTCTTAAGAGTGGAGCGTACATTTGTGCTTTTCCAGGAGCACAACCCCATCTGGGAGAAATTTTCTCCCTGACAAAGCCTCTCCTGAAATGAGAATGCCTTGTCACTAATGAGTGCATCAAAGAGCATCAGGGGGCACATGAAAGCAGCACAGTGTTTTTAAACCCCTGCATTGCTATGGTGTAGGGTAAAAGGTCTTTTAAATTTGATTTAAAGTCCTTTTGCTGATAAAGATACAGGCTATGGATGCAAATACTCTTCCATCTGGTGATATCTGGAGATGAATATGTTTCTTCTAGATTTTACCTGGAGGGTATATTGTTGTGTGTTTTGATTTGTTATGCTAAGTAATTGCAAAATATCTTGCAAGGTTTGGTGTGGTCCCACCACACACAATTGCATTTCTTCCTTCTTCCTTTCTTGCCGTTCTACATCACCCTTTTTCTCGTCTCAATATTGTACATGCAAAATGAATTTAAACAGTTGAGTGGGCAGCTGCTAAACCCAGGAGGCTCCAAATGCTCTCCTTCCAGGGAAAAACCGGAAAGAAACATTTGGGGCTTTATTTGTCCCAGAATTTTTGGTGGAAAAAGTAGATTGGAAGATACAGTTACTATAGCTGTGGCTATATATAATCTTTGTATCAGGAATACTGGAATTATTTTTTTCCCCTCCCTGTGCCTTGAAAACAGAATTTTTCTTGCTGGGAGGAATAGGTTTAGAACTGTTCGATCCAGTGCAAACCGAAATTGGGAGCCTTCACAGCATGTTAGGACTTGAAGCGCCAAGGCAGGAGATGCAGCCCCCTCTGGGAAGAGAGCACTCGTGAGGGCACGGAGCTGGGTTGGAGTGTCCCTTGTGGTTCTCTCCTGCCAGCTCCAAGCCAGGCACAGACAGGACCTGACCCTCTTCATGCCCCATCTCCAGCAAGCATCTGACCCGTTGAGTCGTAGAGGTGCTCAATTATTTTGATGAGCAATTGCCTTTTGACCTGGGAAAGCGTTCTGCGAACATATCAAACCCCATCAGCCTGATGTGAATCAGCAGCTCTGGCAGAGATCGCTGGGTGTTATTTTGCAGCCGTGCTTTGCCGTGCGAGGTCATGGATGGTGATTTTAATGAGTAGCCCTGAATGAGAGGAGCATTTCTTGCAGTTGACAGGGGCCCCCAGGGCTGAGCTCACTAGCCACCCAGCCCCAAACCCTGGCTCAGCCTGTCCCGCCCCATCCTTGGAGGGGCAAGATTCTCCTGAGGCTTCTCGTGTCCTCCAAGGAGCCACTTGTCCATCCTTCCCCCTCATTTTCCTGATGATTACACCTTTTGTGCGGGTGTCTGTGTTTGTCCCCTCACACCCTGCCTCAAGCAGGATTGCTTTGAGTTACTCAGCAGAGCTGGTGTTTCCTCAGAAGGGTTTCCCATGGCTTGCTTCCAGCCTGGTATCTGTGCCCTTTTTATTATTCAAACTGAAATTAATAAATACATGAAAAATGTGTTACTTTAACTGCTATCAGAATATATTTGTTTTTCCCTTAGGAACAGAAATAAGCAACCAAAATGTCATCTATAATTTTTCCCATGCTTTTCACTATGAGACCTAGAATAGTCCTTCAGACCACTCCTCCTTCAAGCTCAGTCCAACTTTTTCCAATTGCATCTAATGAGATTTCCGCCCCCTTTTCCTCCCTGAGGGCAGTTGCTACCCTTGTCTTTATACTCCAAACCAGCAGCTGTTCTGGGGTAGATCATGGGGATAGATATTATAGGCTAGCACTGTACATGGACTATTGAGCATTGTTTCATAGATAGGGTGGTGGGAAACTCATGTTTCTTCTGTCTTGTCCTCTATCCCCTTCACTAATTATTTATCAGCACTATCACAGCAGTGTCCGGAGGCCTCTGATCAGGTTTCCACCGTTCTAAGCATGGCTCAGAGTATTCCTTTGGGATGATAAATCAGGAGTATGAGGAAGAAGAGGTTGGCTGTGGCTGAAGGGTGAGAAGGATGAAGTACACAATGCCGGAGTAAGGAGCTGCTAAACACATCATGTTTCTGGTGGCATCAGTTTCTTTCTTGTCATGTTTGTAATAAAGATCTTTTGCTAAATGGATCACTGAAGAGAGAGTCACAGAGTTTAATTAGATGCTGCATTCCGATTACCTAGACTTGCACTTGTAGGGCTTTATTTGCAGACAAAAATGTTCATGGCAGTGTGCACAACCTCTGTGGCTACGTGGGTGCCTTATCTCTGCACACCTGTACTGCAGCAGGATGGCTGTCCTGCTGCTATCTCTGTTTGGAAGGATTGGTGCAGAGGGAAAAGGAAGATGCCTTGCTTGAATTTATATCTTAGTATCTACAACACTTAATTTTATTTTTGCATTTTCAATTAAGTGTTGTTTTGTTGTATTGCCATAACTCCCTCTGCTGGTTAATTTGACAGTTTAGCCATCTGTTTTGATTGATTTTACATGTAGATGCAGAAGGATTATGTATTGGAGACTGCCTTGGATAGAAAAGGTGAGGACTCTGTGCCCTGCTGGGGTGATGTATTTGCTGCCTGTTCTTGCTGTGCAGGCTTGCCTCTCTCTGTAGCTGAGTAAACCTATTCCTCTGATCATTTGTCCTCTGACTCACAGCTACCGAGTGAGTCTGTAGCAATTCAAATCCCCATCAGAAGGGTTGGAGTCTTTGCTGCGCCGCTGGGCTGCAGCTGACAGATCTGTGGCCAGAGATGCCGGCTGAGGCCGTGCCTGGGAGCCTGTTGTTCCCTCCTCCACAAGCACCACTGTAAAAGGAAACCCCAGGTACAATGGGAGCACTGTGCCATGGAGATTCCCAGGAGTTCCCTAACACAGATAGCAGTTATTAATGCCATGCTGAAGCTGAGACTGGCAGCTGTGCTGGGCAGAAATCTCTCACCTGGAAGAGTCAAAGGTGGCTCGGAATTTTGGTCTCTGCACTGCTGGGTTGCAGCTGTGTGTCCTGTGTGGGAGCATCACCTGCCTTTGTGGGCATTGCTGCCCTCTGCTCAGACAGACACCTCTACCTCCTGGCTCCCTGCTCCACTTACCTGTGGGGAAACACTTTGTCTTTTTTTGACAACTGCTCATTTCCCCATCCATAAGGCATTTTAACACACTGGCCCTTCTGTGCTGCTTTGACACAAAAGTACAGAAAAATTGCCTTTGCTGATGCCATACAAGAACCACAAAAGAATTGCTTAATGAATATAATTTCAACTACAGACTAAGTACTACATTCCTGCAAAGGGATCAGTTATTTTCATATTTTTATATATATATGCATGCCTTTGCAGGAATTTTGGGACAAAAATAATAAAGTGTTCCCCTTTTGCCAGCATAACGGAAGAGACAGATACTATCTCTTTGTTCTCTTGGTAGTATTCCTTGCTGCTTTGTATTGAGTTTAATTAAATTCTGGACATCTAATACTTAGAGTTGATGGATTATTTTTAAAACTACGTGCTAGCTAGAAGTATTGTGGAGAGAGTGATGAAATGCTCAGGAGCCATTGGGCAGAGCCATTTTCTCCCTATCTGGCTCCTAGGGGTTCACCTTAATTTAGTGCAGAAGTGCCTAAGGTGCCACAAATCTGTAGCTGGGAAGCTGAGGTGTGGGTGGTTTGGATCAGATTTAAGGTTGGACCCACATACTGGTATATTTCTCCTGTTTAAAAATGGAATTTAAGGTTACCTCCTCTTTCCTTCTGGTTTTCTCTGCACTAAAGTAATTGGCGAACTTGTGTGTATGCCAAGTCAATATGAGACTGGGGGGAAAAAACCCCTCAGCCGTTTTAGCTTTGGCTGAGTTACTCCAGGTTTGCTTTAGTTTGAGAAGAGGATGGAGTTGGGTGTTTCCTTTTGTAACTAATGGGTGTACTGAGCTGAACTCTGCATTTACTTATACGCATCCACCATGGCAATGCAAGAAGTCTAACCTAGGATGTGTGTTCTGTGGGCTAGAGCGGAGTGTGGGGATCCCCTGCCACTCCCAGTCCAGGAAGTAATGTGGTCCTGGCCAGGGATGCCGAGAGCATCCTCTCAGTAAACAGCTGGGCTTAATTTCCTTTATTCTGTTCAGCTCTGGGCTGTTGAAGAGGTCTAAGTATGGCAGCTTGGGGAGGTGGAGATGAGCTGGTGCAGGAAGGAGAGGTAGCCCAAGAAGGGAAGCCAAGGAGTGGAGATGAGGAACAGAGCTGGGAAAAGGCAGGCAGTAACTCTTGCCTGGTCAGGGCTGAGCTGGAATCCTCCTCAAAAGATCACCATTCCCTGGTGTGTCATGTAAGGGGTGAGTTACAGATAAGAGGTTAGGCAAGGCAGTTTCCCTTTTGCTTTTGTAAGAATGTAAAATCTGATGAACAAAGCTGGATCTGTAAAGTTACAAAAACCACCTGAACAGATGAGTGTGATCCATTACTTTTTGCAGGGCTGGGATGGTGTAAGGGTACCACAGGAGAGAGCAAGGGCTAATCTTGCGGGAAGGGTTAATCCTCCCTGGAGCTGCTGCGGGCAGACCTAAGTTGCCAGTTCTTGGAGACCTGGGAAACTCTTAAGCTGGGCTGGAGGAGATAAAATGCTGCAGTAGCGGCAAAGCTGTGGTGCCTCAGCACCCTCCCTGAGGGGGTTACAGCTGCAGACAGACTGTGTGGAATTCAGGGGCTCAGGCAGTGGAGACGAGTGCCAAAGGTGCTGTGGATCCAGGCGGGGCACTCGTGTCCCTTTGTGCTCAAGTGCTCATCACTGTGGGTGCCAAAAGGAGGAAGATTCATCGTGACCTGGCTGTGCTGCTGCTGGTGGTAGGAAATCAGCGGGCTCCTCACCTAGCTTGCTAGACACGCATCCCGTGTTCCTGGCTGTGCCTGCCTGTTGCCTGTGCTTTATCTGGCAGGGAATTTGTGACTCTGGGAGTACTAGTGAGGGAGGAGCTGCGTCTCCCTGGTAGAGAGCAGGTAAATGCCCCAGTACAGTGCTTGGAAACTTTCCCAGACAGTTTTGACACATCTTAAAAGCTGGTGTTTGAGAACTGGACCTGAGGGATCTGCTTGCATTGCACTTGCAGTGATTTGTTGTGGCTGGCAAAAAAAAAAAAAATCAAAGCTTCAGAACTAGGGAATGTATTACAGTAATTAACTGTGGCCTGAAGAAAGTGAGAGACATCCTGGACACAGAGGAAATTAAATGGAAAGTGGTATTGACCTTACGTGGGATGGAATTGCAAAAAGCTCTGTTTGCCGGGTGGAAATTAATTATTGGATTTTGTCTAAAGCAGAGCTTATGTAAGAGGCATGTCTCTCTTCCAAACATTGCCACCTCAACTCCTTGCTTCTCTGCTTATTAAAGAGGCACAGGTAGTGATCTGCCCAGTGATGGTTCAGGCCAGATCAGTGGGCCTGGCTTGCTAAGGTTGCTGATGTTGTTTTCATTCAGGTATGTTTCAGTGTTAGCTAAAAATTTTAGTTGACTGGGGGCTAATCAGATCTGTCCACCTGTCACTCAAAATGCAAACCCCTGCAAGCCCTCTATGTGCTGGTGCTGGGATGTTTCCTTGAGCAGGGGTGCCTTGGCAGAATGAGGGTGAGGAAGATGTTGAGCTGAGATCTCCCAATTCCTCCAGGGTGGTGGGATTGCCTCTGCCCTTTGTTGGCAACCAAGGAAAGCAGCTGCTTTGGCCAGTGCTGCCCACACTTTGGCTTTCCTGATGCTGCTGACTTGGGCATGTCCAGGATGGGACATCCCAGTGGCAGGTATGGGGATTTTGTTGATAGCAGTTGATGCTCTGCACTGGTGACTACTCATCTGCAAGAGAGATTCAGAAGTAAAGGATTTGGACTGTTACAGTGCGGATATTATTACTTGTATATTTTTGTGGGTATCCCACAGGAAACCAGATTGTAGACCAAGACTGGAAGGCACTTGTCAGACACAGAACAGTGTTTAATTCATTGATTGTTCTGCCAGAACCTTGACAGTCATTGTGCTTTTTCCTTTTTCATTTTCCCACATACAGAGAGCAGCTCCAGTATTTTTCTCTTTATGTTGACCTTTTTTTGAAATGAGAGCAAAAAAAAAATCGTAGAAAGCCCCAGTGAGAAAGCCAGGAATCAGTCTCTTTTCATGTACTGCGTGGCTTATATCTCACAGAAAGGCTAGGTGTCTCGTTAAAATATTTTCATCAAAATTCGTTTTCTAGGAGAAATGATTTTTCAAAGGAGGCAAAACGTTACTGAAAATACTTGCTATTTTAGTTTTCATATTTTACTGGAAGACATTTTTGTTGCTCATTCCTATTTTCAGGAAATCTGTGGAAAATATCAATCATTCCAGACTTTTATTTTATAGTAGAATATGTCCATCCTAGTTTTCTAGCTGTTCCTTATCAGTGCCTAGAGAAACTCATTCTGTATATGAACTAGCAAAAATAAGAAGAAAGATGGGGTTTTTAATAGGCAATTCTGCTGAAAAGCAAAGCAAAACCAGAGGAAGGAAGCAAAGCCCTGCCTCAGTGCGGTGTACAACAGTGCAGGTCCTACCTGTGAGGTTGCTCTATCCTTGAAAAAAGAAAATAGAAGAAAAGTAGAGCTGCCCTGAAGCACTGCAAGAACATACTTAAGTGGAAATAATAATGATGCAATTATTTTTCCCATAAAAACAGCATTTAATTGAAGATTTAACCCTTCCAAAAAGAAAAACAATAATGATTTAAAAAACCCCCAAACCTACAAAATTCTGTATTGCAAAATTACTTTGGGGTTAGAGGTGGGAGATTCATTTAGTGCTGCCGTTCTTATGGAAGCTTACTGTGTTTTATTTTTAATGAAGAGAATATTCAAAATATATCATCAACAAAGACCATATTTTCCTAAAACAGTGTCTTTCATTGGATGTGCAGAGTTTTGTTGCTGAGGTGGAGGGATAGGGTAGCTGTATATGCAGGATGCTGCTGAATCCTTGATCTCTTTGCAGTATTTAGATTTTTGATTTTGTGTGTCCAAAACTTTTGTGGAAATATATTTTTATATCTATCTATACTCAAAGAGAGTATTGGAATGTCTTGCCAGTGTGTTTCAATTTCTTTTACCCTTTACAGGGGCAACCCAGCTTACAAACTTTCTGTTTTGTGGCTGAAGGAGTGGAGCGGGGTTAGGGCTACATTCCACCTGTTTGGGGACTGTTATGCTTAGAGCCCCTCAGATTTTTTTCCAGATATAGTTCAATGGGCAGCTGAGACATGACCTGCTGCAGTGCACCTGCTCAGTGACTGTCGTTCTTTTCATTGGTTACCCCTGTTCAGTCTTTCCTGGTCTTTTCATGCAGAGAAGCTAAGCAGTGGGAGTCAGTACCTAGACAAAGGGTTATCTTCTGTAAGATTCCCAAGTGATCAGAGGATGGAGGCAGGTCACTTCTTTGACCTTCCACGGGGTAGAGCAAAGATTAAACAGACCTCAGATAAGCTGTTGGAACCAGTGGCCAGACCATGGACTAAAATCCAGCTCTGTCACTGATTTATCCATGTGTTCTGAATACAGCCTGGTGATGGACATTAAGGGGATCTCTCACGGAGTGCAGTCGCAGTTGCCAGCTCAATTCTGGTCAAAGGGCTCTGGGCTCAGACCGCTTAGGATAGCGTGTGAGGGAGGCAAAGCCTCGCGAACATCGCTTCAGGCTCAGCATAATTAACAGTAAAGTGTGACCCTCTCTGATGGGTTTGGAGGGAGTGGAGGAGAGGCTTGTCACAGATTTTGACAGTCCCTTAATGAAATGTGTGACCTTTCCTAATGCACACATGTGCTTGCTGAGTTGGTGAGCCCTGCCCTGCTCTGCCCTGGACCATTGCTGCCCTGCTGAGCGCCAGGGGCAGACCTGCAGAGGTGAGAGGGACCTCAGACAGATAGCTGGTGTCTGGCATCACCTGTGGTGCCATCCCTGAAGTGCCAGCCTGTGGTGTTTGGGAGAGAGCTGACAGGACTCCCCTGTGCTGCTGCTTAGTTTCAGACTGTTTTGTTTTAGTTGTTTCAAGTGAATGATGGATGAATTCCTCGTGTGGATTTTGAAGGGTCTGAAAAACGTTATCAAATGACTTCCATTTCTCACATTTTATTTTTGACATAGGAAGGGAAGATGAAGAACGAGGCACCTTCCTTTAAATTTGCAAGACTTCTGCCTGATATGGTTAATAATGGGTATTTTTGATAGAAATAGAATAAAGACCTGGAAGCACGGGCCCAGGAAAGGAGTGTTGGGTAGATTGCATGTCGGAGGGAGATGTTGCAGCCGGTACCGCTGACATCCCACAATGGGAAGGTAGGAAGACTTACATGGGACGACAGGCTGGGGTGATCCCTTGGTGCAGATACTCTGAAGCTCAGACAAGTTACGAGCTTTCCTAAAGTCAGAACGTGTGTGCAGATGCTGTTTTCCCCCCTTGTTAAATCAAGAGAGAGATCAGCTAATTATTTTCATCTTTTCCTTTCATTTTAATGTGTGTTTTCATTGACCTGAGAAGTCATCTGGTATGTCTGACTGTCTTTGACTTAACCTGAGCACTTATAAGCTATTTCAGTCCAATCTGGTGTCAGCCTCATAGCTCTCGATTGAAAGCGTTGGGAGGTAGAGGGTCCTTAAGCAAAATTATTTTTTTCATCTGACTGTGTACAGTGCCACTGAGAGAGGCCAACAGAGTAAAAAGAGTAGAGCTGAAAGTCTGTTCTGTTCTCTGTTGTGTAGAAATGCTTTAATTCTCTCAGAAACTTCTTTTCACCAGCGTATCAGACTGCAGTTAGAATGTGTGTGTTTTGTTTCTCTTCTGCTAACTGGGATGTACTTTCCTACAATACAGTATCATAAGACCAGCAAGTTCTAACACATCCCAGTAAGTCACAGATTTTTGAAATAGCGACATTTTATATGAGCTGTGAAACAGAAATGTGCCACACTTCTTAGGTTGCCTGTTGGTTATTTGCACTGAAAGCAGCACCAGTGAATATTTGATTGAAATTTGAGGGGGGAAAAGTTCCGCAGCAGCTCAAAAAGAGTAAATAAGATTCAAAGCCAGACTGAGTCTCCTTTTTATTTCTTTCATTGCCTTCTGTAGCCTATGGGCAGTCTTTATTTCAGTTTGAATGAAGCTACTCTTTCTGTTTGCTGTTCACATCTCTCAGTTTCTGGGTGTTTGACGTTGGTCATTTTCTGACTGTTGGCTTTTTTTTCTGATGTAGTGTATGGTCATATTTGGTGTGTTTTATGGCTGCTTTTGTCTGTTAGTGCAGCTCCTGAAATCAAGACACCAAGATTCAATAATGAACTTCATGAATCACCTTGGCACTGTACTGAGGGAAGGAGGATGGTGAGATAAGGCACCCTGTGGCCATTGATGCAGCAGTGGCAGGGCAAATGTGCCCACCTCTTCTGTGCTCTGTGGAGTCAAAATTTGCCTGGCCTGGAATGGGAGAGGGCTGAACTCTGTCCACCTGTGTTTACCATTGTCTGCATCCCTCCATCTGGTTCAGCTCCTGGCTGACCCATGTGAGCAGCTGCTTCTGTACCCAGGGAGTTTCAAAGCTCAAGATTTTGATTTCCAGTCTAATCACGTCAAAAGCTATTGCCTGCTTTTTCTATCTCTTTAAGAAATTTATCTTATCTCTTTTCAATATCCGTGTCTGAAATCCGCTGCTACTGGGATGCACCCTGTTCCCGTGCAGAACACACAGAATGGAGCAAAGAGAAGTGAGGTGGGAGAAAACACTTTCTTATTAGGGCTTCAGTAATGAAAATAATAAACAGAGTCTGGGAGGTGCTGCCACGTGTCCTGGTGACTGCATGAAAGGAAGATGAGAAAGGGCATTGTGATGCCCTGGAAAGATTTTAAGTCCTTGTTTAAAGTTTACAGAGCTGATTGAATTAACATCAGGCTTTATCAAAATGTTCTATGTCTCTGTGGTGTCCTTCCTTTCCATCCTTAACAAAGACCTGTGATCTGTCACCAATATTGTGCCCCAGCCATAACACACTTATGTTTCAGCTGGGTCATGATGCGTAGATCCACAGAATTTTTCCTGCTTTCTGTTGCTGATAGAAACAAATATCTCAGTTGCACCCCAAAAATTACATCTAGCCAAACTAGTTCTTGGGACAGGGGGAATGCTCTGTATAGCCAGTGTGCAAAATGCTGCACTACAACATGTGACAGTCAGAGAGCAAAGTGACCCAAAGTGACTGGGTGCAAAATTGAAGTTTGGGGGTATGTCAGGAGACTGGAGCTGTTTGGGGTGACAAGGATGTGTTGGACATGGTTGAGCTCAGTCCTTCCATCGCTAGCTTAGGAAACAGCTGAACTGCTTCACATGAAATTTCACCTTTCCACCCAAATTATATCTATGCACAGATATGTATGTGCAAGTATGTGTAGCCTGAGGCAAACACCTGACAGGGAGAATGTCATCCCAATCCATTTGAATTTGGTGGAGATTTAAGCAGCAAAAGCCAGAGTCTTATAACGGAAAATAGAGTGCTCCCAGCACAACTTAGAGTCCAGTGAATAGAGGAAAATGCCTCTTGAGCCTCATTGAATGGATCATGTATTGAACATATCATGGATTGAGCTGTATTGTATGGATCACTGAGGGCACCATTTCCAGAAGATAAGCATTCCCAGTTGGTCCCCCCAGAGACTGAGCAGAGGGAAATGTAATTGTATGGACATGTGTGTAAGTGCCCATGGCTGGATTTTACCTGGTGGAAATCAGCTTGGTTCAGGAGCCTCAGAGTGGCTTTGGTGATTACCTTGGCTCAGGCCGAAGCTCTTGCTAATGGAGTGAATGTGGAGCGCCAGACTCCTGCCCTTTCAGTCCTTCTGTCTGGCATCGTTCCCTGGGCTGCCAGTTCAAAACTCATGGCTGGAGTGTTAAAAACTCAAGACACAGGATCAGAAATGAAGGAATTGAAAGGAGAAAAGTATTTCTCTTTTCATTTACCAGTGGTTTTGAAATTTTCCTCTGCACTTGGATTGCATTTTCAAGATTTTTCTGTCATTTCCTTTGCAAAGCAAGACACTATCTGTGTGTGTGCACAAATTTAGGACCACAGAGAAAATGTAAATGTGGTGTGACTTGGGATAAAATTAGACTGACAGTGCTGGGCTGTTGTTACTCCGTACTGGGCTAAGTCATCATTATTTGGATTTGCTGGAGTCCAGAAAAGGCTTAGCTCATGTTTTGAGCAAAGACAGCAGTCACATCCTGCTGTCTTAATTGCTATTTGAGATGAACCATGATAATTTCCATTATGAAGCCAGTTTTAATTAAGCAAACAAAACCTCTCTGCTCTTTTTTCTGGCAAGCTTTTGATGACTTCTTCTGAATTGTGACAGTCGGGTTCCAATGTGTTCTTCAAATGCAGCCAGGTTTAGAAGCTGCAATAAGGAAGAGAATCACGTGCATGGCTTTGAGCAGCAGCTTTGCATGGCCCAGAGTCTGTCAGTGCTGGCCAGTGGATCCCAAGTAGGATTTTAGCCATCAGTGTTCCCTAAGTGCTGGGTTGCTGGTGGATCTCTAAGGTGATGCGTAGCTGAATGCAATAATTTAGGGGACTAAGGGGGCTTAAACCAGCTGTGAGATGCTTTGTTCTGGGTGCTGCAGCTTCCACCTAAGACTGCAACTTCAATTGTGTTGGAGGGAGAGCCATAAACTGCCAATTATTGGTACATTTTCTCTAATAGAGGGTGAAGCAGTCCTGGCCTTCGTCTCAGAGAAGTAGGTACAATATAACAGGCTGTGGCCAGAGTTGAAGGTAAGGCAGGCAGATGTGTTTCACTTTTTCTGTAGGATATGCACATGGGAAAAAAGGAAGACCCCCATCCAGGTATCGAGGCATGTAGGGTGTATGGGCTGAGGAAGTCACTGAGGAGTTGATAAATCACAGTTTCAGCATGGGAAAATCCCTTTCTGCCAAATGTTAAGGGTATGGCTTAACATAGGTGGATAGACGAGGACAGCAGGTAATTTATTTCTCCCTGTTTCATGGTACATAAATGACATATGTAAATGACAGGTAACCTGTACCCTGACTGTATAATAACCAAGGTGGAACACAGGCAGGAATGTGCCTTGCTTCGTGTTTTGCTTTCTCTTGAAATGGGACAAGAGGATGTGGGCTCAAGCTGTGTCAAGGGAGGTTCAGGTTGGACTTTAGGGGGAATTTTGTCACAGAAAGGGTTGTCAAGCATTGGAACAGGCTTCCCAGGGAGGTGGTGGAGTCACCATTCTTGGAAGTGTTTAGGGAAAGACTGGATGTGGCATTTGGTGTCATGGTCTAGGTGACAAGGTGGTGTCTGGTCAAAGGTTGGACTTGATGATCTTTGAGGTCTTCTCCAACCTGAATGATTCTGTTATTTTCACCAAATAAAAAATATTCTGGGATTCTTATTCCCTTGGAACTAGCAACAGAGTTAAAGGCACGCTTACCTGGGACTTCCTTGTGTAGATGCACGGCAACAGGAGTCTTAGGATTAAAAACCTTTTAGGCCCCTGAGTTGTGCCAGTGTTTTGCAGGAGAGCAGAGAGGATGGTGGTTTCATGAGTACAGCCCAGGGAACAGCGCTGGGTGGGTACAGGAGGGGGTAGATAAAGTTCCTGTATATTCCCCTGTATGGCCTCACTGCTCCTGTGTGAGGAGGAAGATAAAATAGCATTTGCCAAATGCTACTTCTCCTTGCAGCAGTAACCAAAGCAGTACTTTATTATTCGCTTTAAGATTGTGGGACTACTTTTCCCCCACTGTTGCCTGTGAAAAAATTGAGCTAAACACAAACTTTTAGAGATAATCCCAATTTAGCCAGTTGGGATAATTTGCAACCAATTATATAATACTCCTCTGCTTGAGTCCTCCTTCATCTTTTGAGTTGCCTGATGATATTTAGCCATGTGTAGTCTCTTTCTGAATCCCCTTTTACAGTCCATATAATATTAGTTTGGTTCCCTCCCACGCTGGTGGTGCTAATGGCCACATTAAATATTAATACCTTTTTACTAATAATATTGGTAATATGTCTGGAGCTGCTTAGTTGTGATCCTACTGTCCTAGTGGAATGGAAGAGATTAAGTACCATTCCCCAGTGAGAGTGTAATTCACAAAAGCAGGGTGGACAGTATGTTGTGCCTGTCTGATGTGTTTTAGAGTACATCTCTGCTGATGATTATACTTCGGGAAATTGGAAGAACATTTCCCCAGGACATATAAAGTGACTGTCTCTTAGGAACATGTAGAGGATGTGCCAGGTTTTCAAGAAATGTACTAGAAAGAGAAATTAAATTTGAAAAAGCCAGTGCACTGAGGAAGGCAGGCATCTCCTTTTTCTTCCAATGTGGATGAAACTGGATTCTGCTTAGCCATGCATGCAATTTTAAAGCTGCATGTACAGGCTGAGGAAGGATCAAAACAGCATTTTCAAGAGGCTGGCAGAACTTGTCTGAAACAGTGGTACCTTATTAGCAGATGCTGATCCTATCAGAAAAAAAAAAAAAGGTGTCTTTTGCTTCACTGAAGAAAATGCTGCCTTAACCCCTCGCTCCCCCAGCAGGAAGGGAGGAGTCTCTAGGCAGTAGCGATGAAGAATGTGAGCAGAGCCATCCTGAGGGGCACCCAGGGTTCACACAAAGCTGGGAGACACTGCAGCACTGTCAGTCTTGTTAGATTTATTAATGGGCTTTATTAATTTTATTAATCGATTATTTTTAATTAATTAATTTATTAATCGATTTATAAAGGGGATGTGTTTGGAGCCCACATACCCTCAGCGCTCTGCTTGAGGAGCAAGCTGCAAGCCATGTCTGGTACCACACATGAAGTCTTGCTTTTAAATAGTAGTTGAGTAGCTGTGAGGGGGTTCCCAGGGAAGATGGATGGTGGAGTCACTGGTGGAGGGGGATAGGAAGTGTGTTGGAGGTAGCACATAAAATTGTGGAGAGAAGGAGTAGGCTGAAGTTTTATACTCTGAATCTTACAGTGAAGAAACTAATGTTGAGATGGGCAAGCTACTCAGAATTTTAATTTTTCTTCTTGCTGTATGTTTAGTGTAGCCATCAGT
This sequence comes from Melanocharis versteri, assembly GCA_013397845.1. Taxonomy (NCBI): domain Eukaryota; kingdom Metazoa; phylum Chordata; class Aves; order Passeriformes; family Melanocharitidae; genus Melanocharis; species Melanocharis versteri. The sequence continues at coordinate 435,674 of VZTG01001354.1, read as the reverse complement.
GCAGTGGGAGGGAGAAGGCAGATGGAGGAGGAGAAGGAGGACAATTAAGGTGGAAGTCAGGGTCCTGGAGTTGATCTTTGATTACTCGTGTGCATGAATCCATTCAGGCCCAGGTGGTACAAGCTGGCTTTGCTAAAACTCTTCTAGTAATTTTTTTTTTATTTTTGAAGAAAGCAAAAGCAATGAATGAATCTTTAACTGTAAGGGTTGTGGCTCTAATTTGCAATGCTGAAGGGCTCAGGAGTAAAGATTCAGGATAAAGAAAGGTTCTCTGAGCTCTACCTGGGCTATAGAGGAATGTTTTAGCCAATCTTCCCACTGGCAGCAGCCAGCAAGTGGGGAGGGAGGAGTAATGGAAAGAGCCTTTACATCTGAGTAGGTTGTACTCATGATTTCCCGTGTGGTACCTACCTGAGAGGAGATTTGGCTTGCATCTTCATTCTCTCTCGTCTTAAAGGGTTTCATTAGCATCTAATTGCTGCTTATTTTCCTCATTCAGAGCATCCAGGTGCTGTACAATGTTCTTAATCAAGTGTGAAAAGACCATTTTTCAAGAAAGTTCTTGCTCCTTCAGCAAGGTGCTTCTGAAAAGGTTTACCCTTTGTCTGTGCTTATCTAGGGGAAAAACAAGGGACAAGGGTCTGGAACCTGACTGATGATCTTCTCTTGATCCTACCAACCTTGTCTCCATGATCACACATCACAGTAGCATACCAGCAAAAGCCTCATCTGAACTGGAACTAATTTAATAGGATGATGGCAGTGTTGGCCTTGCTGAGCAACTCTTGGGACAAGTAGGTCACTCAATCAGGAGGTTGAGGGATGAGCAGTGTGAGACATTACTGGAAGCCTTAAATCCTTTGCTCTATAGAACTGGAAGACTGGCTGGGGAAATGCACAGGCTTGAGCCCAGCTGGCTGGAGTGATAAGGAAAACAGAAGTTGTGTGGGTTCCCCTTGATGTCATGCATTTTGTTTCAGTCAGGAAGGGTCAACTGTGAGAGAGATCCTTGAACTGGGATATCAAGGGAATAGTTCTGGTGATGTCAGGTGTCTCCAGGTGTCTTAGGTTCAGACTTTATCTTTTCAGCATTAACAAGGTGATCAGAGTGATCGACGGTTCTCCTGCTGGCAATGTGCAAGACTTAAGGACTTGAGTGTTTTTGTCCACACCATAACCAGTGACACTGGAGAGCTCAAAGGGTTAGTAAGTTAGAGAATACTCTCCTTTATGAAAGGGACAAATGTTCTCCTCTGCCTGTTTGAAACTGACTTTAGAAAACACTAAGAGCATTTTTTCCCCTCCACTTTACAGAATTAATCCAGCAGAAACAATCTGGACTTAAGGTAGCATAACTGGAATCAGAATAAATACCTTGTTTTTCTGGACTATTAGGATATTTACTAGCTTTTGGCCAAAACCTCTGCTGATATGACTTCACCAAATTTAGTGAAGCTTGGATCAAGGTCTCCAATGGCATATTTTTCATCCAGTTCATTAAGCAGCAAGCAGTTGGATCAGATAGGACACAGAAAGCACAAAACACTTGCTGAGAATGTAATATACTTCATTAGTCATCTGGGTTTGCAAAAGAGCGGAGAGAGAATTGTACCCACATCATCAAAGCCCTGTCAGCCCTCGGTGGGTGTCTCACTGTGTGTCTCCTTGTTTGAGCAGTGCTGTGGAAGGGCTGGGATGCAGCTGTATTGATCAGTGGGCTGGGATGATGTGCAGCTTGCTGAACTGAAATGCCATAAGAAGGAAAACTTCTGATGGGGCAAGTGCTAAGGGACAAAAAGATAAAAAGAGATGAGAAAGCGTATTCACCCCCACAGAAATCCTACTGATGCAGCGTTGCCCCCAGGCATTGCTGGTGGGAAAGGGGAAGCAGCTTGGAGGGCTTCTGCAGAACAGCAGCCACAGCAATAAGCAGTCAATATGGGACCACAAGGAAATGCTTACGGTGATTTTGAAAATGAAGTTTTGTTAATTTTGTTTTATTTTTGCTAATGCAGTTCACAGGAGGTCCCAGCTTTCTTTGGGAGGGGTTGTCAGTGAATTTAGCATGAGGTAAACGTATACTTGGGGCTTGCAGTGATCTGTAGTGCATGTGCAGGAAAGGGCGGATATCCCACATGCCTGTCAGAGTGGTGTGCCTGTCTCTCCAAGCCCTTCAGCACAAGCATCCACGACTGTGTGACTGTGGGAGGAGAGGGAGAAGGATGGGTGCAGCAGAAAGACTGCAGTTCTGTAGAAATGTGGAACAGAGGATTACACCCACAGTGTTTGATACGGAAGAGCAAGGATTGCTGCCTGTGTGTGACATTGTGTGGGAGAGATTAAAGTCACCTTAGGCAGGCAAGAATTGGGTGTGAAGCAGGAGAAGAAAGGGGATTAAGTTGGGAGGGATGTGATACAGGAGGAAGAAGGAGTGTTCCTCTGGGTGAAACACAGGTAGTGTAAGATGACAAGACTTGGATGGTGTGGATAGCAGGTGCATTGTAGCAGAGGTACAAGGGCTGAAGGATCTGCAGGATGGACCTGGGGTCGCTCCCAAACCTTGAACATCTCCTGGAGATTCCTATCCTTCCAGCTCTTGTAAGCAAGTGGTATGGGGCTTACCACAACAGTGGTCAGCCCCAAAGATTGGGGTGGTGCAGGATGCTTTAGAGTCAGGGTGAATTGTAGGGCTTTCTTACTCTTCAGGAGCTGGTTCTTAGAGGCTTTCTGCTTTTGGGTGGGTGTCTGGGTTCCCTGAGTGCCTCTTGTTATCAGCTCCCTGGAAAGCCTCCTGCCACTGTAAATGAATCTCTAGTCTCTTCATTGCTGAGGTGCCCAGAAGTGTCAGACTAAGTCTCCATGGTGCCAAGTGCTACACTAAAACATAATAAGGGGCATTTTTTGCCCTGAGGAGACTTTTTTCTACTGTGCCTGGAAAAGACAAAACAACATAAGGTATGAAGCAGCCCCAAAAAATAGGGATTGTTGGGCTGCTTGGTGCATCCTCTCATAGATACCAACATCATCAGCACCTTTGGTACAAGAGAAGACCCTGGAGGCGGACCTGGTGGGATTTAAAGCTGGCTGGAGTGCTGTACTGCAGGTGTTTAAGTGCAAAAGTATGGAGAAGACCATCTGCTGAGTGTCTAAGGCTGATGCTTCAGTTATATTTGCATGTAGAATGCCTGCATTGTTTACTTATGTTTAAAATCCAACCATAAATTGTACTTTCAGTGGCTGTTACAGATTTCCTGCTTCAGGAGCAGACTTTCAAAGCCCACAAGAAATGTTCAGTTACAATTATGTCTGATTTAAAGGGAAAAGATCTGTAGCTTTGTAGCCTTAATAATTTGCTCAAACAGCTGTAGATTAATGAAAGTGTTGCTCAAGGCATGTTTCCAGAAATAGCATGTAGCTTGGCCAGCTCCAGTCGCATTGGGTTAGGAAATGTGTTTGTGTTTTTAAAGCTGGAAGTGCATGCAGGAGGTGATCTACCAGAGCTCTCTGGACTCATGGGTGATGTCCAGAAGAGCTTTAAAATTGTTTCTTTGTGGAGTTGCAGAGGTCTTTAGAATCACGTCGTAAATGGTTTTGCCTGTTGTAGAGGGAATGCCAGCCTCACCCCAGTGAGTGGCCACCAACTGCTCTGCAGTCAGAGCACTGAGAGCCTGATGTGATTTTCCTGTCCCAGGAGACAAAGCAGATAAATCTGTCATTTGAAACACTGAGGTGAAAGAATCTACAAAGCCTTCCACTCTGTGGTGTTGGACACTATTGAGCTTCACAGATTGAGTCACCAGGAAAATTATATTCCCCAGAAAAATTCTCTTTTGACTGCATGGTTTTTTCAGTCCATTGTCTCTTAATTTGATTGAGGACAGAATGCCTAGGGACAAGAGGCTATTTGATAAGAAAACTGCAGTCATCAAGTGGAACCAGTTCTTATTCCCATCATCATGCCTGTCACACACAGAGCCACAGGGACCTCGCTCCGTAACATGCAGTGTGCTTTCCATAGAGAGAGGTGCAGTCTCTTAAGGTCCAGTCAGGGGCAAGTGTGAAGGCAGAGTTAGTGTCTTCCCATGGTGTGTAGTTTGAGGTCATGTAATGCCCTGTTGATGGTTGAAGGTAGTTGAAGTACCTGTTTTGGTATGCTCCCACATTATCCATTGGGATTGTTCCTGGCTCTGAAGAGAAGCATACAGCAATTGGTACAAACTGAGCTTTGCCAGGAGGGCAGAGACAATGCTGGCCCTTGCTCTGATCATGTGTTATGGACTCTATTGTGTCCTGTAAGGCCCAGGAGGGTCCCAGATGGTACAAGAACAGAGTTAAATGTTATTTGCTCCCTTGTGAAGATCTGATGACTTGCTGAGTTGTGCCCTGCAGTGGGACTGGCAAACTCTTCCTGCAGTCATTGCTGCTCAGGATTCCTGTGGTGGAGAGATGGAGATCCTCCCTCCTGAGGCTGAGGACACCCCACTGCTCCCTCTTCAGTGAACACACATCCACTGTTCCGTGTAAGAGGCAATAAACCTGCTAATCCGTTCAAATGCTGCTGCCCTGTAATAACTCACACTTTTCTTCTGAGATACTCACTTGATTGGGATTTTTCCATTGATGTCTGGCCTGATTTATCTGTTTCAAACATGACCGCAAATAAAAGCAGCGCTCATTGAACTGATCCAATTTAACCTGACAGGGACAAAATGACTGGAGCTGGATGGTAATTCTCTTCCAAAAGAGAATGACAGTGGTAGATCAGGGAGATATGGATTGGTTGGTATTTTATACGGAAATGGTCCACTTCTTTTTTTTCATCGCTTTCATGAGCCTGAATGCAAAGTTTTTTGCTTGTGGGTGGTATATATTTTTTTGGAGGAGGGAGGCAAATTGATTTATTTTGGGGAAAAAAAAAAATGGGGCTGATTGAAAATTTTTGACCAGTCTTAAAAATGTTGCTAGGCTGGATGTCTGAGTGGGGAACATGCAGGGAGACTGCACTCAGGTACTCTTCAGCAAAGCTCCTCACTGGTTAATAATACTGAAAGTAAAAACTTCAGGCTTGCAAATAATCAGTTTTTTGAATTGGATATTAAGAAAAAGGCTGTGAAAAAAACCCAAACCAGCTGTGTGACATCCTGAAATGATGTTATAACCACTGTATGACCTGCAAGGGCAGGGAGATGATTTTGGAGTGCCTCTAGACATATCTAACTATATAAAATAGGAGAGGATGTTGAATGTCCTTCCCATACTTGAGGCAGGGGTAATTTGCCTTTGCCAGGGACAGGAAACAGTGTCACAGAATTACTGCTAATAAAACATCCTCTCAAAGAAGTTGTCCTGTGGAGCAATAGCAGCCTCTAAAGCAGGTGGTGTGAATTTGGAAGCACTGGGGTTTGCCAACTGAGTGCTGGCTGTTGCTCCACCGTTGAAGGCAAGCGAGGAGTTATTACTGCACTAAGATGCAGTATTAGACACTAATTTAATGACTGAAGTATTGCCTGTGGGGTGAGCAGGAACTGGGATGAGGAAAAATTCCCTATTTCCTCCCTTTGTTTTGGTTGTTTTGCAAATAACTGAGCTAGGATGCTCTTCGCTAGATTGGGAGTTTGCCCCTCCACAGAGGGGGCAAAGTAGCTTTAAATACAAAACAAAACTCTGTGTGGCAGCTGGTCGTTTTCAAGGGCATTGACAAACTTGGAGATGAGTCTAAATTTTCATTATCAGACAGTACTAAAAGATTAATTCTCTCTGCAGAAGTGATGCCACAAAGACTTACTGTCTTTGCCATGCACAGGTCTCCAGGGAGATGAGAGAGGTGAGGATGGCAAAGAGCTTGTGGACTTTCATAACATTGCAGAGCTCTGGGCTTGCTGGTCTCGTAATGAGATTTAATTGCGGGCTGCTTGCTTGCCACTAGATGACAGCCTTACTCTGTGCACCAGGGCCTTGGTTATCATTAATAGGGGGCAGGGAAATGACCCTCTTACGGGACATATCCTGCCTGTCTTGCTTCCAAATACCTTCTTGCAAGGCAGGGAGCCGGGCACAGAGATGATGGTGCAGATTAGCTTGCTTAATGGAGAAGATAGTACTTGAATCTTGGACACATTTCAAATGTGAGGACAAATCATAGAGTGAAATCAAGAATCTGCATTTCTTCCGAGAATGAAAGGATAGATTTGTTTTTTAGCTGCAGGGCCATGCTCTTTGGATTGCTTCTTCTAGCCTGACCCAGTATGGTCTTCGGTCTTCTAAGCTCTGAGTTCCAGAGCTTACAACATCTGGCCTTCAAGCTGGCTCCCATTTGTGGTGAGCTTTCCTGTACAATGACCTGGCAGAGTCCCCTCCTTCCGCTGGGCAGGGAGGGAATAAGACATGAAGACTCTTCAAGCATATCATCACAGAAAAGTCACATACTCTATTGCATTCCTTGACTGCTTTTCTTCTGTGTTTTTTCTTGTCTTTGGTTTCAGTCTGTCTTGTTGCAGATGCAAGAATCCAATTGCATGGGGTTACTTTTGGGGCAGAGCATCCCACCACCTTCCTTCTGTAGGCTTTTGGGATCTGCATGATGCATATGTGCTGGGAAGGAGAAATGCAGATTTCCCAGTTCACATGACATTGTCATCCAGTCGTTAGCACAGCGTAGTATATAAAATAATGGAGATCAGCAGGGCAGGTTTAATGGCTTGAAAGCTTTCACACTGCCACTGTAATAGTATCAAATCTGAATATATGCGTTTTATGTCAGGGCTGACTTTGAGGCTCTGAAAGGAATGCAAGGTGGAGGAGGTAAAATGTGAAAGTAGTCAGGGAGATTTTAGTGTTGGGCGTATGTGACCCATTACAGCCCTTCTCAAGGAGGCTTTTGGAGAATGACCCTTGCAGAGGATTTGAGTCCTTGGTCAACTGTTCAGTTATATTTGTACCATACCCTGCCTCAATACGTTCGCTTTCATGTGATCCTGAGAGCCTTGAGCCTACCTCGCCTGGTGGCAGTAGCACTCCTACCTGAACATGGTTTTCAGCTTTGCAGGACTGAAGACATCCTCTTGGGCTGCTTCTCTGGCTCTGCCCAAGCAGAGCAGGGTTGTACTCTAGCTTGTACTTTGTCTAATGTGTTGTCTGTCCTGGAGCCTTTGGCCAGGGATGCTAAACGGAACACAGGTACATGCCAAGGTATTTCGGTGTCCAGAATGTGTTGCTGTCAGGATGATGTTAAAGAAGTTGAGTTGGGAGATCATTATCGACCAGGATCTTAAAGTTTGAGCCACTGAGCTTATCTTACATCACTGAATTGTCTTTCCCTCCTTCTCTTTTCATTAAATTTTCCTCCATTATGCAATTCAGCTTGGAAGGAAATCAGGGATGGATGCACTGGAGCACATGGAGGGAGGTGGATGGGCAGCCACTGGGTCAGCTCATGGGGCAGGATCCTGGAGGTAACAAGCACAAGCCCACTGCTGTGCCTCGCTCCAGGCAAGATATGCAAGGAAGAGATGCAGGATAACATAGTTCCTTTGTACAGTACATTACATGTGCACACAACAGACGTGATCTCGTGGTTTGTATGGCTGCTGGATAACCCCTCTGAAACAGCTAATTCCTGGATGTAAGCACATTATCATCTCTGTTTTGATTAGGGTGCTAATACATATTAATATTTTACTACTTGCCACCTATCAGCTGAAGGATGGATGTCCTTTACAAGTGCTCAGTTAGCTGGTTTAAATGAGCAAAGCGTATAAATAATAATAATGAGAGAGGAAGATGGTAATACATGGAGTGGAACTCATTAATTACTATTTATTAGTCATTAAGGAATGAACAAAGTTCTAACTGAAGCATGTAAGCTTGACTAGCCATGAATGTTTTCACATGACCGTAAGAGGGTCACTGCTTTTCAAAACACTGTAAGAACATTTTGAATTTTATTAAATATTTTTTGCATCCCTGGTATTTGCTGAAGGTTTTCAAGCTGTGCTGTTGCATGATGATACCTGATAGTAATTTTCAGCAGAACTTCTAGCTCTAGAAAATTGTTGGAGACTCATCCTTACATTTGAAGAATTGCTTTGGTTTGTATTTCTTTTCACTAGCTACTACATGCCTGTCTACACAAAGAAAAAAGGCAACTTTTTTTTTTTTTTCTGGACCACATTCTGCTTTCATTGCCAGCTTTCCATATTTGCAAACGTACCTTATATTTACTGACAGAGCTGAGGTTGGATTCTGTCCCCGGGTGTCTGTGTGTGACCACCTTCATGTGTATGCACATGCTTATGTGCAAAAGTCTCCCTCCTCTATGAACCATCGATGCTCCATGTGTTACCCATCCTCATTCTGTCTGAGGTAATTGCACAGAAACACTGAGTGCTGCTCTGCTTTGTTCTTTGCTTTTTCCTCTTCTGCGTATTTTTTTTAATTTTTTCTTCCTCTCCACTATTTGAATTGGGATTTATCCTTGCCTGTGAGGGTGACTTTTCAGGCACAGATATGTGGCGGTGGCTCTCGGGCTGCCCTGTGCCAGGGCTGCTCTCCCCGCGTGCAGGGACGCACTGGGAGGTGCCGCCGGCCTCGACGCCCAACTGCTCTGATGCTTCCTGACAGCTGCGATCGCATCCAGGAGAGGAGGTCTGAGCAGGAGCGTCTCTCAGTCCCGTGCTTTTATTTCTGGCTCTGTTGTGAAAAATAAAGCTTTCCAGCACATTAAATATCCTTTTGGGAAACAGGACAGGAAAGCGCCATCTCCCAGCTGTGTGTCTGGCTGTAGTGGCCAAGCCATGGGTGAGCCTTTGCCCTATGGCAGCCCTCAGTGTAAGGCAGTCGCTTGTGGGTGCCCTTGAGCAAAGCTTGGGTGCTGTGGGAAAAGGTTAGCAGAGGCTTTTCAGCTATTTGTGCTGGTGATGCAGCAACTCCACAGACTGTCTCCTTGCTTCCTTTGAGCTGAAGGATTGTGGCTACTTGTCCCAGTTCTGCCCAGTGGTCCTGGCTTGTAAGGACCTGGATTTGTGACTGGGCACGGAGACACTTAGTGCTATTGCCGGGAAACCCAAAGGTGGCACTTACTGCAGAGCAACAGAGGCAGATCCTGGGGACTCACTCTCGTTTTCCTAATGGAGAAATAAGGAATTGGATGAAAAACCTGACTCCGTCAAAGGAGAAAAGCCCCAAACGCATGAGCTCTTTTCTTCTCCATCCTGCTTTAGTCCCTAACAGATATTTTGATGGACAGGCCCATACTCCTCCCCACGAAGGGTGGGGGGTTTTGCACAGACTGTGGCTGGGACACTGACTGGACTGTGTTTTTCAGTTTTGGATCATTTGTAGCATGAGTGATCCTTTCAAGGACTAGGGCCTCTAGACACATGATCAACATTTTATGTGTTTGTGTTGCACCTGTGCTCCTCCCCTTTAGCAGAGACACAGGAGGATGCAGCTACAGGGGTGGTGCATGTCCAGTGATGCTCCGAGCCCCACCAGCTGCACAGCATCCACAGTGATGAAGAGGGGTGCCACCAGGATTTCTGAGCAAGGATAGCCCTTTTTGGAGGAGTATCTCCATCAGCACGGACGCTTGCAGCTGGACTTTGGTTGTTCCTTTTGTTTGTTTGTTTTAATATTAGCTTATTAATTATCCTAAAAAAGAAACCTGTGTGTGTTCTTCTAAAAATAACAAATCCTTACATGCTTTTGTGCCTGAATAATCTCAATTTGGTGACCCACAAACCATGGGCAGAAGCATAAAAAATAATTTTCTTTTTCTCTTAGGAAGCAGATGGCTCAGTTCTACTTCTGTGATGTTCTCTAAATGAAATTGTGTTATAGACGTTCAGCAAGAAACTAATTTCAGGAGTTTGGGAGAACACTGGAAGGGTGAAGGGAGCAAAACCACAAATTGTATGTCTCAACAAGGGACAGGAGAAAAGATGTGGGATGAGGAAGAGAGGAAATAATTATAGTGCAGAATTTATTCCAAGCTTTTCCTTTTGTTTTTTTCCTCTGCAAAGAAATAGCAAAATTCACATATTTATTAAGTGTTTGCATTTAATAGCAACCTTTTTTCAGTCTGTACTTCTTGGCCTGAAGCTGTTAATTGAACAATTCCTTCAAGCTGTTTGCAATTCATATTGTGGCGACCCACTGTATACATCAGCTGGCGATGCTGCACTTTCCCCATATGTGACCGCAGCAGCGTGAATTTGGAACAGCGTATTTGCACATATTGTTTGCAGATGGATGGCTGGATGGCTGGAAATGAGTAGCCTGCAAATATTTGAGTGTCTGAGTATAAAATTTGCTTTTGTCTGAGTGTTCACGCCTGTAAAGCTCGAGCGTTGGGGCTGGTTCTGTGAGAAAAAACAAAGTTTGAAGAAAGGACAGGGAAGAGGAAGAAGATGGTTCAGAGCAGTCGCTGGGAATATCCAGTGCTAAGAGCATTGCTGTACTTAAGGACAAGAGGGGAAGGGTGAGGATTTTGTTGAGGAAATAGGGGTGTGTAGGAAGGGGAGAATGGACTTCAGCCTGATCAGCTGTTGCTGAGGGCTGATCTAGCAGAAGGAAGTGGCTGAGCCTGTGGAGTAGTTAGAGGATCTGGATATGATGGAGAGGTGTGGAGTTCCTGCAGCCCTCCGACTGGCTGGGTTATCACTCCCTGCTCACACTGGGGGGGTGTCTTTGCTCCTGTCTGTGGTGGGTGAGAAAGGTGCAGGAGATCAGTAAAACCATGGGAAGCTGTGGCAACTCTCAGCTGTGGTGATTGTATTGCTCTTAGTCATGTTCATCATATTTTAGCAGAGTACAAAATTGCAGTCTGGAGCAGATGAGTGCTGTGGGAGCAGCTTGGTTTTAGCCGCTCCAGTAGCACAGAGCTGGAAAGCAGAAGATGGAAGGAAAAGGCTGGAAAAGCCTCAAGGACTGATACCATTTTAAAATTTATTCAGCTGTTGAGTTGGATCTCTGGCACTTATATCCACTCATTGGTGATGATTTCTATCCTATTTATAAGGATGCTTTCATACTAACTGGGATGTCTGTGCTACTGTGTGGTGAAAGCAGAGACTGCCTCTGGTTTCTTGAGCATCCTTGGACAGGCCTTTTCCCATGCCTCATTTTCCCCATGATGGATACAAATGGTGATTCTACTTTTAGGATTTGTTTTGGCATCATCTACCATAAATCTACAAGGCACTTGTGAAAATAATAAAAACAGTCCTGTCTCTATGGGTCTCTGGAGGTAAGAGGGTATATGGAGTAGGAGATATCCATGCGGGTGCATTTTTGGTCAAAGAATAAAACACAAGGAGTAGGAGAACAAAAAGATGAAGAGTAAAAGTAAATAAGAACACAGCTTCATTTCCCTCTCTCTAAACAAATCACTCTGTGTATGTGTGTGAATACATATGTATATACATATATATTTGTATGTATTTTTTTTCCCAGGGCAAAATAAGGTACAATTAATATAACAAAGTCTGATGCATTAACACAACGGTGCAAAGGTTTGTGAAGCTGTGGAAGTAATTGCTTTGACTCTTGCACTGGAGCTTTAGGATAGCTGGATGATATTGTTTTCTGCCTCTGTCACTATCTCCTTGTTTCCGTACATCACCTAACACAAAACATCATCCCTGCAGGCTTTGGAAACTGTGGCAAATTGTCATCTTGCCATTACTGGCTTTTCCTTTAACAGACAGTTTGTATTTCCATAGCCTGCAGCTGCCATCATAGACTTCCCAAAGAAAGGAAGGAGTGTTTTGTCTATTTGTTTCTCAAATTCTAGATTATTTTATATCCCTTTCTCCAAGGGGGGCTGCATTTGCTTCCATGGCAGGAGAAAGAGCTTGCTAAGAGCTTTGTCACTGTGCTTACGTTGCTGCAGGCTGGTGTCAGTATTGTGCTTTATGAATTTTCCCCTTTCTCTCCCAGACTAAGGGCTGTCATTCCAACCCACTTAGTTGTGCAGCCTCTGGAGTAGCCCAGCAGCAGCACTGAATTGAACTCCTCTAGTATGTCCTTCCAAGTCCATATTTCTAAAAGTAGCAAAAGCAAAATATTATTATCCCCTTTTTGCAAGGAAGAGGTGTGTTGAGGCAAGGAGTTGAATGTGACAACAGTTTCCATGACACAGAGATGTGCTCTTGAGAAACTGAGGTGATGCGTCCTCTGAGCCCACGACGCGCTGTGTAGCAACCTGATTGCTCACTGACAGTGTTGGATTTTAACAGTGGAGTAACCAGCTCTAGTGGTGAGGAACTTTGCACCTCTCTGTCCCTCCTGTGAGTGCCCCAACCTCCTCACAGAGGAGAAAAAGATGGCTTTGCTCCAATAGCCAGTGTGTTCTCTGAAGATAGGTAAAGTATGTGAGCTCTAATCTGTTGGTATTTTTAGCTCCGCCAGGAGGATTTGGTCATTTCAGTTCACTATTACTGATTTTTTTGCGTGTGTGACATTCAGCCTACAGCCGTGGAACATCTCTGGTTGCTGACCTCTCTGAACAGCCCTGCAGTGCCACGTGGCGGAGCTGTCTTTGCATGGATGATTGGTTTTGAGACTTGGCAGCCAGAGAGGAAAAGTGGAGTGGAAAACCGATCCTGATGAGCAGCAAAGGATTAGCTAGGGAGATTGTACACTGTAAATTTGCCTTTCCTTTCCTAGATAGTCACAGGAAATGCAGAGAAAGACAGACAAAGCACAAACATCAACAAGAAAACTAATAGTCTTAAGCTAGTTTTGAACTTCAAAGAAACATCCAGCTAGTTTAAGGCACAATTACAGGCCTTGTTATCCAAGCTCATTGGTGCCATGGGGATGGTGTCTCGGAGCTGTGGGGGAGTAGGTTGGCTTCTTTTTGCTCTGCATACTATTAAAGCCAAAGCCAGCATGGTTCTGATTTTTTTTTTTTTTAAAACATGATTTTGGTAATGATGCATGAAGCAGAAAGGAAGTTATTTGATTTCCCTTTCCCCCTCCACCCCAATAACCAGCCTTAGCTGTTTTGCACGCTGTCAGCTCAGGAAAAATCATGCTGAGACTTTAAATGGAGCAAATACGATGAGAGAATCATTAGGAAGGGAAAAAAGTAAGAAATGCCGTAGCTGTTGGAGTTTGTTTTTAGAGTTGTACAGGAGCGTGGCTTATCAGATGTGGTCAGTACTGGATGGGGAATTGCTGGAGCTGGAGGCGGCAGCTGTAGTGATGCTGGTGTGGGTTCCAGTCTCAGCAAGGCGGGACTGAACCGTTCAATGCAGGAGCAAGGGCTTTTCTGCTTGGCCTGAAAATCTGAGGGAGACAACTGTAGACTAAAGACCACTTGCTGGCACTGTTCTATCTCCCAGTGCTGTCTGAACTGATTGAGGGGGTACTGAGATCTCAAACCAGTCTTGAGAGCTCTGTTATTATCCAAGAGAAAAGTATCTCCTGAGCAGCAAGGATCCAGGCTCAGAAGGGTTCAAGGCTCAAATCCACATTCTCTGATCAGGCAAACAGCTAGCAAAGCTCACTCAGACTGACACGTCTAGAAACTGGGGGCCTAGAAGCAGTGCTGGGAGATCAGTTAAATGCTTGATATAGGAGACACCATGACTAGCAATGTTTTGCAGTCTTCCCCACAGCCTCCATGCTGCTGTGAGCAGGAGTACACAGAAACCAGCTGGTCCTTGACCAAACCAATAGTGTTCTCAGGAGCACAGTGTGGTTGGCAGTATGTGAGAACCCACCAATCCAAATAAGTAAAATTTTCATTTGTTATTAGATCATCAGTCACTGAAATGAACACAACTTCTCTCTCAGGCACTCTTTACAATGTGTAGCCATTAAAATCTTCTAAGGGGTATTCAGAGCTTCTTTACTTAGTGTTTCATGGAGGTCATACCTGAAATATCATCGTTTTGTGTCTTCTGACTTAGGAAACTTTTTTAATTTAGAAGGACGTAGGCAGCAGGGATATCAGTTCATTCTTCTAACAGTTCAGTAACTTGGTTTAATTCACTATCACTTGATATGGCAAAGCACATTTTGGCAGCTGAAAGGCCTAACCTATTGGATACAGCACTTCCTACTCCTTGCCTGTATTGATTGCCCTTTCGACACTGTCACCGGGAGTGGGGAATAGGGTGGTAATGCCGTGTGAAATGTCAAGCACACATGTGCTCAATTAGTTACACAAGCAAAGGGCACCTTTGCTTAGAGGCTACACTGGCTGCAAAATCCGTAATGATGTAAAAGTGAGGCTGTGGCATAACCTACCCTGGGCAAGAAGTCCAGGGCTGCTGCTCCAGCTGGCATCTCCTTTACAGAACAGGTTTCTCAGAGTGTCTGGACTCGGCAAAAAGCGAAACCCGGACTGGATTTTCCCGGAGTCCGGAATGGACTCGGTAAAACCGAAAACCCGGACTGGATTTTCCCGGAGTCCGGAATGGACTCGGCAAAAAAACAAAACCTGGACTGGATTTTTCCGGAGTCCGGAATGGACTCGGTAAAACAAAAAAACCCGGACTGGATTTTCCCGGAGCCCGGAATGGACTCGGAAAAAAAAAAAAACAAA